>VMDO01007262.1:0-92849 GCA_007922755.1 Pedetes capensis
AAGAACGCGGCATCAAGATTGGAGGAAGACTCATTAACAACCTGCGTTATGCAGATGACACCACTTTGCTTGCTGAAAATGAAGAGGATTTAAAACATTTACTGATGAAGATCAAAGATCATAACCTTCAATATGGGTTACGACTAAACATCAACAAAACAAAAATCCTTACGACTGGGTCAGCACGCAACTTCACATTTCATTTTTTATTGCCTTTTATATCCATGGGTTGTTTGTTTTCATGAGCTCAGAACCACGGTTTGCTATGAAAACACCATTAAAATACCAGCTACTTATTGATCATACCTTGAGAATCTTGCACATAATCTCATAAACTGAGAATGTTTTCTCTGCTCGGGTCCAGTCCCAGGTAGTCACCTTTAAAAGATGAGAAAATAATATATGCCATTGGTTTTAGAAAGATAGCTCTTATCTCCCTCTCTATTTCACTTATACAACATGGTGCATAAGTGAACTTTTCATAAATATATCTATCTAGCCTCTCAATTGTGAAGTTATTCTCCTAAACTTCACTGTATATTGTTCTGGTTTCCTCTATTCTGTTTGATCACCATTTAGCTTCCTTTTTCAGCAAACGTTTTGTTATATGCAACAATTTCCATTTACCCTCAAATTTTATGTTTTTAAAAATGTGGGTATTCTCTACTGATAAATACTAAGTATTTATGTTCCACATATATAATTTGTCTTGTTTTTCCCTTAGTTAAATACAGAGAATATGAAATATCAACACTGACTTCAATTTTTTTAAAGACATGATTTATGTAAGAACTCATTCCAAGATGCCCTATGGCATTGTAAAGACCTCAATATCACCAAGAAGTTGATTCCTTTATTAATTTTAAAATATTGTATCTGTACTATCATAAAAAATAATTCAGAGTAGGAATACAGTCAAAAGATGTAAACACTAACATACATTTTCATGTCTTTTGACACTTTGAATTGTGTGTAGACACATTTAAAATAGCAGTAAATCAGACTTGAAAATTTCCAGAACTTCTCTATTATTAGACCTGTTAGTGAGTGGTCTGGCATTCAGTATTTATATTCAATAAATATTGAGTGTCTACTATTCTGTAAAGATATATGTTTTCAAAAGCAAGACTTTGGGTATAATATTTATTAATATATTTAGTATAAATCCTAGTGTGTAGAATAGAGAGTATAATAGAATACAAGAATACTATTGATTTGATTTAGGCAGAACTGCACATCATGGATAAACACACTTTGACAGTCATAAATGACAGCTTACTGCTATAGTTTGGATCCTGAACACCCCAAAGGCCCATGTATTGAAGGCTTGGCCTGCAGCCTGTGGTACTATGGGAACATTTAGGAGGCGGAGCCTAGTGGGAAAGGTTAGGTCATTGGGGGTGTGTCCTTGAATAGGATATTGGGGACCTGCTCCTTCCTTCCTCTCTGCTTCTCAGCACCATGCACTTCCACCATGATGTACCTTGTCACCACGGGCCCAAAGCAACAAGGCCAATTGACCATAGACTGAACCTTCTGTAACTGTGAGACAAAATAAGACTTTCCTCAGTGTAAGCTGATGTATCTCGTCATTTTTTACAGTAACAAAAAGGTGATTAACATGCTCACCAGAATGTATTTTTATTTTTGCCAAAGATAAGACTGCCTCATTTAAATTTTAACATCACAGAAGCTTGACTAAATTTAAATAGACTTAATGCTACCAGGACAAATGTGATTATTTTGAGGTTTATTTCTTATTATTTGTTAATAGTAATTTGAACATAGTTGAAGCCGGGCATGATGGTACCTGCCTATTATCCCAAAGACTCAGGAGGCTGAGGCAGAAGGATCAAGAGTTTGAGGCCAGAGGCAGCCTGAATAGATTAATAAGACCATGAGTCAAAATTAAATTAAAAAAAAAAAAGTGGGTTAGAAGTGCAGCCCAGTGATACAGCACCTGCAAAGTATGTGTGAGGCCCTGGGTTCAAGCCTCAAGTACCAGGGGGAAAAAATGTTGAAAACTTAATGTTAGTAATTAAAGCTCCAAAAGTACGAAAAGAACACTTAAAAAGTTCTTTGAGAATAGAAGATTAATATGCATTTTAGTGAAAGCATAGTGAACCTTTGAAAGTAATATATACATTTATTTAAAATTTTTATTCAGTTAATAAAATACATTTACATATGCTTGGAAATATTTTTAAAAATACTTTCCTATGTCTTTATGAGATTTTTAACAGTATAATGATTTGATTCATTATTTTTTAAATTCACAGTCTAAGCAAAAATGCCTTCTAAATTATTCAAGTGTTATAAAATGAATGTTTAATATAATAACTTTGGTCAGATATTTCAGAAACATCTAAATAGTTTCCTATTTTTTCCTCATTTTGTTTTCAAAATATACTGATAATATTTTATTTGGAATTATTCAGTTGATGTCAATAAGCTGTAAGGCTGTAAGGACATTTGAAAAGCCCACATATTTGTATAAAATCACTTACTGGAGGTGCCGGAAACTTGTACAGACATGAGCCCCTCAGGGCAAGAAATGTTGGTGAGTACACACGGTCTTGGAGGGGGTCTTGTTCCCGTGCCTCACACCAGCCCATGTAGACAATCTGCAGGGAAGTTGAATAGAATTAACTGTCCAAAAAGCTTAGACATTTTATTGTTCTTTGCATATCTTGTGATATCATAATCTTTAAAAATTAACCAATCAACTTATGCCAAAACTACACTGAACCAGATTTACATTCAGTAAATAAATGTCAGGCCTGCAGCTGTAGCCCTGTGGCATCTGATCCCGTCAGATCTCGGAAGCTAAGCAGGGTCGGGCCTGGTTAGTACCTGGATGGGAGACCGCCTGGGAACACCAGAAGCTGTAGGCTTGGGAGAAGGACCTGGCAATCCCCTCCCAAAATAATCTGCCATTGAAAACCCTATGCACAGCAGAGAAGCACTGACAATAGTGTTTCCCCTGTTGTACAGAGGGTCGCTATGAGTCGGATACCGACTCAACGGCACCTAACAGCAACAACAGCAAATAAATGTCAGAGTCTGCAGCCATAGCACCCAGGCATCTGATCCCCCCTGATCTCAGAAGGTAAGCAGGATTAGCCTGTTTACTCCTTGGATAGGAGACCGCCTGGGAATACCAGGTGCAGTAGGCTGGGGAGAGGGACCTGGCAACCCATTCCCAAAACAATCCACCATCAAAAAACCTATAAATAGCAAAGAAGTACTGACAATCGTGGTAGGCATGGCATAGTATCAGGGAGTGTTTCATTCTGTTGTACATAGGGTCGCTGTGAGTGAGACCTGACTCAGAGGCATCTAATAACAATGACAACTAAATGTCATCCTTGAGTTTATATTCCTCTTAGCATCCTTCAAGTGTTTGTTTATGCCAGCCACTCTGACATGGATTATTTCCCCATTCTCTCCCAGCTCCTGCTATAGAAATTTTCACTTATCTATTGATTCAGCCCCACAGTTTCCCAGGTGGTGTCATTCTATTATGCAGGAATGTGCTCCCATACAAAATATTTAAGTGAGCAAATGAGCCAAGTGAATGAGAGATATCTTGCTAGTCTAACCACTCCAGTGACACACCACATCTTCCCTGGGCTTGAAAGGGCAGGATGATAAATGTCCTCATTCTAACTGTTGATTTCAAATGAACATAGAATATGCTAGCATTTTTCATATGTCAAATGCCCTGACAGCAGCTCTTTGCCTCTGTTTCCTAGACCCAAGTAAATCAACTTCCAAGGGAAAGCCAGGTGACATAAGACATTCTGCTCATTCCATTATTAATTGTTGTGAGGGTCAAACATACATGTTGTTGTTGTTAGGTGCCGTCCAGTCGAGTCCGACTCATAGTCGACCGTCAGAGGGTTTTCAATGGCTGACTGTTTTGGGATTGCCTAGGGAGTGGATTGCCAAGTCCTTCTCCCATTTTTGTGGTGCTGGGAATAGAACCCGGGACCTCAGAGACTGCAGCACAGTGCTCTACCAACTGAGCTAAATCCTAGCCCCAAACATACATTGTTGTTGTTGTTGAACAGATATCACATTCCTGACAATGTATTCCCATGGCATTTCATTTCTCTCTCACCACAACTCCATATGGGGCGATGAACTTCCCAGCTCATAGAATTCACTTTTGTTTTATGGTGGGAGTCATTCTTCCTGAACTTTTATGATACCTGCCATATACCCTAGGATATTAATGCACATGACACAAGTGCTGCCGGGTGCTGTGTCTTTTGCTGTGGCCATTACCACAAGAAACTCCACATACCCAGAGCCTAAAAATTTGGCACAGCAGGTCCTAGTCTATAGCCAAGTCCAGCCCTGCTGCTCAGGGGAGAATGCCACACAACTCCTCCCTTGCAAAGAGATGCTCATCCACGCAGCCCACCTAATGTTGACAGCAATTAGTTATGGATGATCACTGGGCTGACAGATGACTAACAACAATGCAAGAATTTGCCATATGATTTGTCTTTATTCACCAATCCCATTTTCTGTCCAGTTTATTCTATTTACTCTCAAAAATAGATTGCCCTTCATCTTACTGTCTGAGGTTGGATTACAATAAGCTTCTGAGATAAAAGCCCCTGACTTACCAAATTAAAGAATCATGACTTACACAAATGAGCTTAGCAAAGGAATAAAACTTGGTAAAAGTGAGAATTGGAATCTGAACCAAAGACCTTTTCTTTTTAAATCATATCTTGTATTCTCTAATATCTTAGAGTATTAATGTATGTCTTGAAATTTATATCACAATGGAGCTACTCATAGTCTTCAGTGGTTGATAATAGTATTGTAAGAACCAGCTATAATAATTATTAGTTATTACTTATGTGTCCAGGTATACTTACTCAGATAATATCATAATTTTAAAAGAGTAATCTTTGTCAGGGGGCTGTGGTTTAGCTCAGTTGGTAGAGTTCTGCTCTGCACTGTCAGAGCCCCTGAGTTCAATCCCCAGCACCACAAAAATGAGAGAAGGACTTGACATCCCACTCCAAAAAGAATTCCAAAACAGTCATTCAAAACTCTATGAATAACAGAGAAGCGCTGACATAGTGCCAGGCATGGCACAGTGTCCATTAGTGTTTCATTCTGTTGTACATAGGGTCACTATGAGTTGGACCCAACTCAAGGACACCTAACAACAACAAATATTTGACCATCATATAAAGGAAAAGTGATTTGGGCTGACATAGTGGTGCTCTCCTGTAATCTCAGTGATTTGGAGGTGAAGAAAAGAGGATGGCAAGATCGAGGCCAGAGGGAGCCCACATAACTTAGTGAGACCCTGTCTCAAGATAAAAAATAAAAAATGGGCTGAGGGTGCAGCCCAGTTGGTAGATCATTTGAAAACAATGTGTGAGGCCTCCAAGTACCACAAAAAAGTGACTTAAATAGGTAAGTAGACATACATATATATGTTTATACGTATAATGTAAGAAAATTTAAGTGAGCCATAGTGAAAGAAAGACATGACTAGTCTCCCACCTCTGGTAGCTATGTACTAAGCAACTCAGACAACCCACCAACTAAAGTTGCCTTGGATTAATCATGAACATCCTCAGCCATATGGAAATTGACCAAGGTTACTCAGGAACCTAAATGGAGGGTCCATTTTTGCCACAATGTTAAAAGTCCAGGGGCCTCCAAGCATGGATGCCTCAGTAACGGTGTTCAGTTTAATTTAAGATGATACATATGGCACCCTAACAATGAGATTGAGGTAGACGTCAACCCACTACAAGGACTTGTGACCAGGTTTACACCATTAAGACAGTTGATCATGGAGTGGATGTGACAGCTCTAGACTATATTCTCCTAGCTTCTAAATAAAGGACAATGATGATATCCTGTGTCTCAATATAGTTTCATAATAGGTTTCCTGGAGCATAACAGAAATAGGTTAGAAATTTAAAAATTAAATATCATTAAATACACTGGGGGAAAAAACATGAAGAACAAATACAACAGCTAGCAGAACCCAATAATATTAGATGTTGGAATTTCCTTTATACTTTTTTTTTCTTTTCGCAGAACTAGGGGTTGAACCCAGGGCTTGCACATGCTGAATAAGTGCAACATCACTGAGTCATACCCTCAAGCCCTTTTTTATCCTTTATTTTGAGACAAGGTCTGTCTAAATTTCACAGGCTGCCTCTGGCCTCAAACTCACGATCCTCCTGCCTCAGCCTCCTGAGTTACTGGGATTACAGGTGTGTACCATGGCAGTGCCCTACTCAGATGAAATTTTCTGACATCAGTATTAAACTTTATGTGTGTTATGTGCAGGAGACTAAGACAGAAGCTTGAAACTTTTGCCAGAGAAGATCTGAGATAATAGATTAGAAAATATTCTAATTAGAAATTATGCAAATATGTTATATATTTAAAAAACAGTGTTGATAGCAAATCTGAAAGCACTAAAGATGTAATTGATGAGAAATGACTTAGTAAAAATTTCCTAGAGTGATGACTACAGAGAGAAATGTTTGAGAGAACAAAAGAGAATAAGAGGAAAAAAGTGTCACAGTGAGAAGTATACAACTGAGGCCCAAGCAAAGAAAGAGAATAAAAGGACAGAAGACATGTTTAAAAAGATAATAGGTAAGAATTTCCCCAAATACATGAAAAGAGATCTATCCACTTATGAATAGGTACTAGCACCACCTAGGTACTTCATCTCAACTGTTCAGAAAACCAAAGACAAAAAGACCCTCTTTAAAGTGATTAGGTTTTTTTTTGTTGTTGTTGTTGTTATTTGTTTGTTTTTTTATTTTTTGTTAGGGCTTGAACACAGGGCCTGATGCATGCTAGGTAAGCTCTCTATACCACTGAGCTATATCCCAAGATCATAATATTATGTGAAAGTTAAAATAATTAGATTGATAATTGACATCTCAAAAGAAACAAGGTAATCCAGAATATTATAGAATATGTTGAATGAAAATGACAACCAACCTAGAATTCTATGCACAGAATTATCTTTTAAGATGCAATTCAGAGTTTTACAACACATAGACTTACAGTGACAAAATCAGCACCAAAGAAACATGCATAATGGATTCTGCAGAGACACAGAAGGTTAGACATGCACAAGAGAAAGAAGTTATTAAAGGGCAGAACATGTTTGCATAGATTTATTATTGATTATAACATGATAAGGACATCATAATTCAATAGAGGACAGTTTTGTTGAAAGTGACCTAACTTCCTTGCACTGTGTCAGAAGATGATATAAGCAGCATTTAACAGTACACTTTAGTAGTCAAGGATACTCTTTGAAATATCCACAGTGCCTATTTTGTTATAAACGTTTTTATTGGAAATTTTTAATGAACAATTTAATGTATTTCATTCTGACATGCATTTCGCTGTGACATTTTCATATACGCATTTTGTTGTACATTGCACAGACAAGTTCCCCCTTACCCTGTGTACTTCCTCCCCCATCCCACCCCAAGCACCAATGACTTCTCTTCCACTTGCATGTCTTTTTGTGGTCATATCTTTCTATATATTCTTGGATCCCAACTATGTTTAAGATCAAAACTTTTTTCGTAGTGAACTATCTTTTTACATTGTCAGTACTATTACCTGAATTTTCTAGCCCATCTGTGTTATTACCATTCTTTGGTATTATTGGTACAATTATATTTATTTCCAGAACTATTCAAGTTGGTCTGTTGACCCTGAAGTCACCCCTTCCCTCATTCCTCACTCCTCCTTTGTCCTCCTCTCCCTCCTCTCCTCTCCCAGAATTTCCTCCTTTTGCTAGATCCCTGCCTCCTTCTTTTGCACTTCCCAAGTTGTCCCTTCTCCCGACTTAAGTCGACTTTAGGCTTTTTATTATGTTCTGACCTCCGCATAGGATTTTTTCCTTCTTTTAAGTTTTGATTCAGCTCCCACATATAAGTGAGAACATGTGGTAATTCTCTTTCTGGACTTGTGTTTGTTTCCTTAAAATAATTTTCTCTAATTCCATACATTTTACTGCAAATGGCATTTTTTCATTTTTTTTTTGATTGCTGAGTAGTATTCCATTTTGTATATGTACCATAGTTTTTTTTTTTTTTTTTATCCATTCTTCTATTGATGGGCACTTTGGTTGATTCCATATTCTTGCTATTGTGAAAAGTGCTGCACTGAACATAGTGATGCATATGTCTCTGTGGTATGATGACACATCTCCCTTTGGGTTAATTTCCGATAGTGTTATAGCTGGGTCATATGGTAGATCTATTTTAGTTTTTTAAGACACCTTCATATTGATTTCCAAAGTGGCTGGGGTAGTTTACAGCTCCACCAGCAGTGTAAGAGTGCTCCCTTTTCTCCTCTAGCTCGCCAGCATTTGTTGTTATTTGTTTTATTGATCTTGTCCATTCTTACTGGAGTAAGGTGGAATCTTGGAATTGTTTTGATTTGCATTTCCCTAATGGCTAGGGATATTGAGCATTTTTTCATGTGTTTCCTGGCTTTGCAGGCCTCTTCATTTGAAAACTGTCTGTTCAGTTCCTCTGCCCATTTGTGTATTGGGTTATTTGTTTTCTTGGGTATTTTTTCTTGAGTTCTTTATAAATTCTGATAATTAGCCCTCTGTCTGATGTATAGGATGTGAAGATTTTTTCCAATTCAGTGGGGATTTCCTTGACTCTGTTAATTGTTTCCTTTGCTATACAGAAGCTTTTTAATTTCATGTAATACCATTTATCTATTCTTGTTGCAATTTCTTGAGCAATTGGAGTCCCATTAAGGAAATGCTTTCCTATGCCTATATGTTGTAGCATATTGCCTATCCTATCTTCTATTAATTTTAAAGTTTCTAGTTTTATGTTGTGGTGTTTAATCCATTTTGAGTTAACTTTCATGTATATTGAAAGATGTAGATCAGTTTTCATTTTTCTGCAAGGGTTTATCCATGTTTCCCAGCACCATTTATTGAAAAGTCTATCCTTTTTCCAATTTACAGTGCCTATTTTGGTAGAAAAGGTAATTGCTAATGTAATCTCTTTGTGAAAGATTGTAGAGAATAAATGATAAGAACTGAACTTTTGTGGAATAAGCATTCCTTAATATTCTTAAACTCTGAGGGGAACTTGAGGCTTTTTAAATGTAGTTATGTCTTTACTATCGCCCATATTAGAAAATAAAACTATAAATGTAAAAAATATACTATTTAAAATAACAATAAAGCCAGCATTATGAGATAAACTCTCAAAACCCTCTAGCAAGATGAGTGGCAATATTTACACTAGTTTCTAGCTTAACAGAAGGCACATAATTTGCAATATATGTTTCTGCATTAGTTTTATTCTGATATCACATATCATTTAGCTTGTGGAAAACATCCACTTTATGCTTATGAGAGAAATAAGGTGAAAAAAGCAAGTAACATACACGGTGAACATAGTTTTGTCTCTCCAGGACCCCTAAAAGTATACAAGAACTTCCAACGTCCCCAAAACACATGGTGGCAAACACTGTAGAGAAGTAAAAACCTCAGCCAGTATTGTGATCTCTAAAGTCATCACTTATTTAAGATTACAAAAGGGAAAGTAAGCACTTTAGTGAAAAATATAAAACCGGCAAATAAATGGAAGGAAATGGATATTAAAGAACACTGTTCAATCCAAAAGAAAACAAATGAGAAAGAGAAAAAGAAAACAGAAGTGATGGGAAAATGGAATGTGCACACTAAGGTGCTAGGATGTAACCAATGTCAGGTATTAATTAAACTACAGGTAAATAGAACAAATATGCTCTGGTAAGTAATTATGCACTGCACTAAAGAAGATAAGTTAAAATAAAAAATGGCAAAACTTCATCCTGTCTATAAAAGATACTTCCGAAGTATAAGGCTATAAAAAGTTTGTACTGAGAAGAATTGGAATACTTATACCAAACAAACACAGGTCAAAATAAACTGGTGCAGCAATACTAATATTAGAATGCAGATATAAGGCTAGAATAATTCCTAGAAATGAAGAGGAACATTTTGTAACCTGGAAGTATCAAATCTACAAAAATGACAGAGTAATGCTTAGATTTCATGTAACTGATTATATCCTTTTAAAATACACAAATCAAAAACCAACAGAACAACAACAAAAGAAATGGACAAAATGATAATCATAGCACAATTGAGCACAAATCAAAGGATAGTAAGTCAAACATCTACTGAGATACAGACATTTTTAACAATCCAATTGATAAAATCTGCCTAATACTTATGCCTGTCACACTAAATTTTCAACGAAAATAGAACACAAATTGTTTTCAAGTGCAGTGGAAACTACAAGAAATGATTACCCTTACATAATCATTGTAGTACCATATTAGGGTAATAAATTCTTATTGTTGTTAGGTGTTGTTAGGTGTTAGGTTGAGTTGGATCTGACTCATGGCAATCCTCATAGGGTTTTCAATGGCTGATTGCTTCAGGAGTGGATTGCCACATCCTTTTCCTATTTTTGTGGTGCTGGGGATCAAAGTCAGGTCCTCAGAGAGTGCAGAGTACCACTGAGCTAAACCTACCCTCTCAGGGTAGTAAATCAAGTGCCAAAAAGTTTCACTAAATGATAAGCTTTTGAGCTTGTGTTGTGGTATGATTTGAATGTAAAAATGTCTCTCAAAGGTCATATGTTTGAACATTTTGTCCTCAGCTGGCAGTGCTGTCACAGGAGGCTATGGATTTTTAAGAGGTAGGACCAGCTTTGTGGAAGTAGGTCACTGTAGGTGGGCCTTTGGAGTTCTTCTGTGGGCTTCCAATTCTGGTAAGCTCTCTATGCTCTTGATCACCCTGACGTGGCCACCAGTCCTGTTGGCTGCCCCATTGCTTGCCTTTAAGGAGTGAACTTCTCTAACTGTGAGCCCCAGTAAATCTTTCCTCCCATAAGTTTGTTTCTTTCAGGCATTTTGCCATAGCAACACACAAGCTAACACATGTTCTAAATAGAATTGAATTACAGAGCAATAGTCACAGATTGGGCTTGGATTTAGCTCAGTTGGTACAGTGCTGCTCTGTACTCTCTGAGGACTGGGGTTTGACGCTCAGCACCACAAAAATGGAAGAAGGACATGGGAGCCCACTTCCCAAAACAATTCGGAAACAGCCATTGAAAACCCTATGAGGATCAATCTGAGTAGGGCACCACTCGACAGCACCTAACAACAATAAAATGTCAGAAATAACTAGAATATCCTCCCAAAATATATTATAGCTAAGCAATATACTTCCAAAGGTTAAAGAAGAGGTCATAACTGAAATTAGAAAATAGTTTGAATGAAAACAATAACAAAGTATGTCATATCATACTTGAGGGATTCAATGAAGGCTGTTCTTTGGATTTTATAGGCCATACCCCTCTGTTTGGTAAATCTGAAAAATCAGTAATTCAGCCATCTAGATCAGTTTATAAAAAGGGAGTAAGGAAGAGAGTACAAAAAAACAAGGTGAAAGAAAAGAAACTACTGGATGCAGACATCAGTGAAATAGAAACTAAGTTTATAAGAGATATTCAGCAAGAGCAAAGATTATTGTTCAGAGACTAACATTATGAATATATTCATGTCAAGAGAGGCATGAATTGCTAATATCTATACCACAATTCAAAAGAATTGATGCTTTTGAATTGTGGTGCTGGAGACGTCTATTGAATATACCATGGACTGCCAAGAGAACCAACAAATCTGTCCTAGAAGAAGTACAACCAGAGTGCTCCTTGGAAGCAAAAATGGCCAGACTGCGTCTTACATATTTCGGCCGTGTTGTCAGGAGAGAACAATCCCTGGAGAAAGACATCATGTTTGAGAGAGTGGCATATCAGCAAATAAAAGGAAAACCCTCCATCAGATGGATTGACACAGTGTCTGCAACAATGGGCTTAAACATAAATAAGATTGTGTTCCTTGCACAGAATCGGTAAGTTTCCATCTGCTGTACATAGGGTCGCTATGAGTCGGACTCGACTCGACAGCACCTAACATATCAGATGTTAAAGATATTATAGCCATATTAAAATAATATTATAAACAATATTTTGCAAATTAACTTTAAAATTTCAATGGAATACAATAGATAGAAGAATAGCAAAAGGGAAAAGGAGGACATTTTGAAAAATTAATAATCCTATAATTATTAAAGCAATTTAATCTGTAATTTAAAACAGTCAAAAAAGAAAACTTGAGGACTTGAGTATATCTTTAATTCCTACTAGTTGTTTAAAAAAAGAATAAAATACTTATAAAGTCTTTCAGAGAGTAGAAAAATGATCAGTCCCCAGCTCAATTTATGAGGTCAACATAACTTTAATAGCAAGCTGGCAGAGATTTTCATTATGAAAGGGTAATTTGTATTTAACTCACTCATTTAATATCAAAAAGGTATTCATTTATTAATCAAATAAAAACAGTCATGAAGTAGTATTTACAAGCGTCAATACAATTCACAATATAAAGAGACTGAAAGATTAAAATCATAATATCATTAAAAAATGAAATTCAACATGTTTTCAGGATAAAAAAAAGGACTTGCTGTTGTTAGATGCTCCTGAGTTGGATCCAACTCATAGCGACAGTGGTGGGGTTGTCAACAGCAGATTCAGGATTGTTTTTAGTAGTGGATTGCCATATCTTTTTCTCATTTCTCCAATGCTAGGTATCGAATCTGGGTCCTCAGAGAGTGCAAAGCAGGCATTCTACCAGCTGAGCTAAACCTCAGTCCCCCCCCAATAAACTTTTAATTTTCGGGGACACACACACACGCTTTGCAAGTGCTCTACCACTGAGTTGCACACTTGGCCTATTTTTGACATAGGGTCTCACTAAAGTTACACAGGCTGCCTCTGGCCTTGAACTTGTAATCCTCCTGCCTCTGTCTCCCAAGTCACTGGGATTACAGGCATGCACCACAAGACTTTAGACTTTAAAACTGTTGAGTAGAATAAAGCTTTCATTCTACATAAGGCTATTAACATTTTTAAAAATGTAGTTAGTGATGAGTTTTTGAAGACTTTCTTCAAGGTTGATAACACAGAAATAACCACTGTGTCCCTAGTGACCAATGACAAAGTTCAGGTTTTACCCAATGTGATGTAAAAAGAAAAGAAATTTAAAATACTGGGTTTAGGGGAAAAGTGAAGCTATAATTATTATTGATAATATGAATTTGTATATAAAACATAAAATAATCTTCAAATAAATAATTATAACTGATTGTATATGAAAGTATTCAAAATACATTGCATTACTGGGTATCCTCGACAGAAAAATAAAAATTTTTACATGAGGCAATCAACAATAGTACAAACTAAGAAAAATAAATACAAGCCAGTAGAAAAGTACACAATAGTCTTAATAAAGCTTATCATAAAAGAGATTTTGATTATGTAGGCTTTAGAAAACATTCAATCAAAATGCTCACAAAAGAAATGGAGCTGAAAATCATCACGCATATCCTGTTTATATCTCCAAAATGGCTACAGTTAAAAAGACAGAAAGTATGGAATTTTGGTGAGGAACTGTCGTAATGCAAAAGGTCTTGCACAATGAGTGAGAGGTTGAGACTTCACCTGAAGATAAAGTGGACTCCATTGTGTCCACCAGTGCACCAGGGCACAGGCTCAAGCATGTGTACAGCAGTGTTATTCTGAGTGGTCCCACCTATGCACCAGCATTTGAAAATTTCAATAAACTATGCATCTTCTGCTATATACTCTGTGGATGAATATAGTAATAAACTGGTACAGGAGTATGCAGCAGGTAAACATTAAATTATAGTTACGTGGAATAACGTGAGTGATTCTCATGGAACAAAATGTTAATTGAAAATAGAAGACATGCAATAATTCATATTTATGAGTTAATTTAAATGAACTATAGTGAATTTGCCTGCAGCTGGACCACTGTGATGACCAATCCTGTCAGATCTTGGAAGCTAAACAGGGTCGGGCATGGTTAGTATTTGGATGGGAAACTGCCTGAGAACACCAGGTGCTGTAGGCTTGGGAGAAGGACCTGGCAACCCATTCCCCAAAAAACAATCAGCCATTGAAACCCTATGAATAGCAGAGAAGCACTGACAACAGTGTTTCCTCTGTTGTATGTAGGGTTGCTATGAGTCAGATGCTGATTCGATGGCACCTAACAACAACAAGAATGTTGTTATTGCTGTTGTTAGGTGCTGTTGAGTCAGTGTCCAACTCATAGCAACCTTTATAGGTTTTCAATGGCTGATGGTTTCAGGATTGCCTCAGGAGTAGAATGCCATGTCCTTCTCCCATTTCTTGCAGTGCTGGAAATCAATCTCGGGACCTTGGAGATTGCAGACTGGTGCTCTACCAACTGAGCTAAATCCCAGCCCAACAACAACATAGTTTAAATGCACCCTTGGTTGGAAAATAAAAGGAGCATAGAAAAGCAAGAAAGCAAGGCCTGACCATTACTACCTAAACTGTTAAGGAAGTGGTCACTTTAGAGGCCAGCAAGCCTACTGTGACCCAGAGGGGACACAACAGGGGAGCACGCACCTCCGAAGCTAGGAATCTCCTCTCAGGAGCTGGGTGAAGGTGATACAGGGTAGCTTTTTCAATAATTAAATAGTGCATCCATGTTTTAGGAACCTTCTATATCTATAGGGGGTTGCCCAGAGGTGCATATATTGGAAGATGGGCCCCAATGGAACAACATTGAGAGGTTGTGGGACACTTAAGAGGCGGGCTAAACAGGAAGTCATTAGGTCATGGGGTTCCTTTCTCAGAGGGAATTAGTGCACCAACTATGACAGTGGGTTAGGTCTTCTGGGACTTGATTGTTTGCCTTGAGTGGGTTGTTATAAAGAAAGGTTGGCTCCTTCAGTTAGTTCTCTTGCTTTCTCTCTTATGATATACCATCTGCCATGCTAGGACACAGCATGTGCCCTCAACACATGCAGCCTACGGATTCTGAAGTTGCCAGTCTCCAGAACTGAACACTGAATAAACCTCCTTTCTCCACCAACTGCTGTGGCACAGGCTGTAATCCCAGAAATTTAGGAAGCTAAGGCAGGAGGTTTGCAAAATTGAGGCCAGAGGCAGCCTGTGCAACTTCAGAAGAGCCTTTCTCATAAAGAAGGGATGGGGCCAGGGTTTACTTCAGTAGTAGAGCACTTGCCTAGTATGTGTGAGGTCCTAGGGTGAACCCTCGAGTGTTTCCAAAGGGGGAAAAAAGTCTTTCCTTTGTACTTTACCTGGCCTCAGGTATATTATTATAGCAACAAAAAAGGCCCAAGAAAACATGTATAACATTTTATGAAATCTTATTTTTAAATAGCATATAGCAAACATTATCAATAATTGCTTTATAACATTTCTTTCAAGTAACATAGATTCCTGTGAGTTACATAGGAAGAGACTATTCTGACAAACATGGTCAGATTGCCCAGCCATAGTGAGACCATATATAGGTGAAATTTTAGTTTTTATGAATTATATCATCTTAATCATTATTTCTCAACTAAATCAAGAGTTGTTAGTTTTTATTCAATTTGATAAAATTCATTACTTCTCTGTTTATTACTCTTCTGTATTGGCCAAAAAGAAAAAAATAAAGAAAAAAGAACACTTGTGGGGTCCATATAGTCATAAACAGGAAATGTGTAATACCCTTAAGATTCACATTTTTATCTTTTGTCTCTTCCAACCTTAATAATTTGCCATAAGTTAAAATACTATAATGATGGATGTACTGTTATTTAAGAAGTATCATCATGGGATATAACTTTGGATTTTGAGCTGAGTATAGATTTGAGGAATGAACCGAGGATATAACTAATAAAACTGAGATTATCAGATCTGGCAGTGCTCTTTCCTCATGCTTTCTCTCTGGGCCAAAAACTCACCATTCCATGCACCGTTTCCCTTTTAACTTCCAAACAAGAGAAGGGAGCTCTTCTCAATTCTGCAAAGATGACAAAAGGTACTTTTTCCATTTTTCATCATTGCCAAGACTCATGTGAAATAATTACATGGTGAAAGAGTCATAAGGCATTTTCAATAATTTCTTCCTATGTGTCACACCAAACAATAATTCTAAGGAAAAATCATATCATTGAATCTTTGTTGTTGTTGTTGTTAGGTGCTGTCAAGTCGGTATCCAACTCATAGCGACCCTCATGGGGTTTTCAATGGCTGACTGTTTTGGGATTGCCTTGGGAGTGGATTGCCAGGTCCTTCTCCCATTTTTTGCGGTGCTGGGAATTGAACTCAGGACCTCAGAGCCTGCAGCACAGTGCTCTACCAACTGAGCTAAATCCCAGCCCATTGAATCTTTAAAGATGTATAAATGGAAAGTATAGGCATAATAGAAAAGAGTGAATACAGATACTCTAGAAATGCATAAAATTAAAAGAAAACAGTTCCCTATGCATGGAGAATGACAAGAGAACTTTGAAGGAACTATTGTTCTTAGGTAAAAGTTTGGAAGCTTGCCTGTTTAATGTGTAATTATCTCAAAATATGCCTGATATGAGAAGCCTGTACAACACAGGAACAATTATTAGAATTTTTCAATTTATTTCACTTTCCGACTTTTTTCTATTCTTTATTTTTCCAGTGCTGGGGATCAAACGAAGGGTTTCACACATGCTAAGCAGGCATCTGCCTGCAACTGCACCACTGTGGCATCAGATCCTGTCAGATCTTGGAAGCTAAGCAGGGTCAGGCCTGGCTAGTACCTGGATGGGAGACCGCCTGGGAACACCAGAAGCTGTAGGCTTGGGAGAAGGACCTGGCAACCTCCTCCCAAAAATCAATCTGCCATTGAAAACCCTATGAACAGCAGAGAAGCACTGACAATAGTGTTTTTACTGTTGTACAAAGGGTTGCTATGAGTTGGACACTGACTCAATGGCACCAAACAACAACAACAACAACAACAACAACAACAAATGACAATCATCTACCACTAAGCTATACTCCCATCCCCAGTACTTTTCATTTTTAAATAGACTCACGTTTTTATAGAAAATTTAGGTTCACAGCAAAATTGAGCAGAAAGAAGAGTAACTATCCCCTCCTCCTGCTCGCTCACACATGTACCAGTCCCATTACTAATGTCCTTACCAGAGAGATACTTATTTGCCATTTGCATATTTTCTTTGGTGAGGCATCTGTTCGTATAGTTGCCTGTTTGTAATCAGGATGTTCCTCTTCTTATTTCTTATTATTGAATTTTAGGAGTTCTTTATGGTTTTGGACAACAGTCCTTTATTGGGTATGTCTTTTGCAAATGTTTTCTCCTAGTCCAGGGCTTGTATTTTCATTCTCCTGACAAAGTGTCTCATAGAGCAGAGGTTTTCACTCTCATGGTAGTCTACTCAGTAGATTGTTTATTTCATGGATCATGCTTTTGGTGCTGTATCTAAAAAGTCATAATGACACCAAGGTTGGGGCTTGGGTTTAGCTCAGTTGGTAGAGTGCTGCTCCACATGCTCTGAGGCCCTAGGTTTGATCCCCAGCACCATAAAAATGGGAGAAAGACATGGCAACCCACCCCTGAGACAATCAGCCTTTGAAAACCCCATGGACATACACAGGGTTGCTATGAATCCTGACTCTATGGCACCTAACACCACCACCAAGGTTATTTAGATTTTCTCCTTTTTTAATCTTGTAGGAGTTTTAAAGTTTCAAACTTTACATTGAGGTCAATGATCTATTTTGAGTTAGGTTTTATAAAGGGTAGAGGGTCTGTGTCTAGATTTCTTATGGAAGACAGTTTCTCTCACACCATTTATTATAAAGACCATATACATGTATTTTCTAGCCTATTGCCTTCTTTCTCCTTTCAAAACATGCTGTCTACTGTCTTGGCTTTGTATACTGTTTCATTGATCGATCTGTCTGTTCGTTCATGGATACCACATTGTCTTAGTTACTATAGCTAATAGTAAGGCTTGAAGTTGGGTCAAGTAAGTCTCCCAACTTTTTTCTTCTCCTTGAATATTTTGCTGGCTATTCTGAATCTTTGCCTATCTATATGAACTTTAGAATCAGTCACCAATATCCACAACATACCTTGCTGAGATTTTGATTGGGATTTGTAACATTTTATGATAATCATATTTATAAATTTATTCCTAGTTTATGGATTTGTGGAAGGTAAAAGGAAAAGGGGGACCACTTACTCAAATGTTTTTGAATGATTTTGAACCTAAATTTTCTGTAAAAATGTGAGTCTATTTAAAAATGAAAAGTACTGGGGATGGGAGTGTAGTTTAGTGGTAGATGATTGCCTGTTGTTATTATTGTTGTTCGGTACCACTGAGTCAGTGTCCAACTCATAGTGACCCTTTGTACACTTATGGTGTTTTATAGAAGAAACAATATAGCACATTCAGAATAAATATCAAAACGGCAGTAAATATAAAGCAATTCTAGCAGTAAAATTATTATTATTATTATTATTATTATTATTATTATTATTGTGTGTGTGTGTGTGTGTGTGTTATGGGGTTTGAACCCAGGGCCTCCTGCTTGCATGCCCTGCAAGTGCTGGACCACTGAGCTGCACCCCCAGCCCATTTTTTTACTTTTTGAGGCAGGGTCTCACTAAATTACACAGAAGCGTAAAATTATTATAGCTTACCTAGTCCTATATTTTTATTAAAATGGGCCAATAAATTTGACTTTAATTTCTTCTTGGCCAAGGTGAAGATGGATAGCAGGCTTATCTACTCTTTCTTTGATAGTGTGGCCCCTGCTTAGGCAGGGCCAGTAGCATCCCGGAATTCAGACATGCAAATACTCATGCCATGACAGACCACTGAACCACCACTCAAAATTGAAACAAACACCACATGAGGCCAATGCTGGATCTTGCTCAGACTGATATTTATCCCTATGTCATGGAAAAGATCATGCATTAATGAGAACAGTGTCACTTAAGACAGAAGAAATCATAATGAAGGTGTTCTGGAAGTTGAAAGAGAAAAGGAAAGGCTGTGTTCTTGATAACTAGGGCATTTCCAAATAGAACAATGGTGGACTAGCTTGTTGTCCATCACTTCTACTCTCAGAGACAAAACATAAAGCAGGCAATCACTTTAAACAGAGGATAAAAACATTTTAGAGTGCATTACCAAGGCAATAAATACTTAAGCAGCCAAGCGCTCTGTGCAAAGTAAAGCTCAGAGTTGAGGGTCTTCACTGCCACATTCTCTGAGCCTTTGTTCCCCCTACGGTACGTTCCACAAGGAGGAAATGGTGAATCCCACAGTTTCAAGGGACAAAGTACCATGATGGATTTCAGAGCAGAGAAAAAAAGTCAGCAAAATACAATGTAGCAGGAAAAGGAAGTGAGAAGCAGGCTATGCCTCACTTAAAAGCACTCAGGCTTGCTTGGGACACAATCAATTATTCCTATGTTTTTATTTTGCCAGGAATCACAGTAAATTCTCTCTGGAGGAAGACAACATCATTTAGAGCCTCAAATTGTGGCTCTATATTTATATGCAGTGTCTATTCTTTAATCAAAATTTATGAGCCATAAAAGGAGACAAGAATCCAATTCAGAAAACTAAGAGATAAAACAGACAGAAGGGGAAATAACATATCCCTTTGGAGACTCAGACTTTGGAGGTATCAGACACAGACACGTTTTAGTGTAGTTTTATACTACACTTTTTAATCTTTTTAAAAGTTATTGCAACATGGCATTTGGACATATTTATGGGGTACATATAATATGTTCAAGCATTACGTGGTCAGTCAGAACATTATAATTAGAAACTATAAAACAATAAAATAGATATCTAGAAATGAAAATAGAATAATGAAGTATGAACTCAGTATACAAATTTTCTAGGTGTTTTTATGTACACAGGTGAAAGAACACAGAATTAAGTGAATTTAACAGTCACAGACAAGCCACAGAGCAGTAAGTTCCCTTTCTACATTAAAAAGGCCATTTTTCTGCTCTTTGATGTGTGTGCACATGGTCTTCTGAGGTGTTTAGGTGCTGTTGAGTCAGGTCTGACTCATAGCAACCCTATGTATGTACAACAGAATGAAACTCTCCCTGACACTTTGCCATGCCTGGAACTATGTCTGACAGTGCTTCTCTGCTATTCATAGGGTTTTTGATGGCTGATTGTTTCAGAAGTGGGCTTCTGGGTCCTTCTCCCAAGCCTATAGAAACCACATAGTCTTTTAACAAGTTTAGACCTCACATCTGAGAGTAGCTGTGAGTAACAGATATTGTTCTGGGACATAGCCATCTAAACCACTCACAGAAGGCAAGAGGATAATAGTGTTAAGATTATTTGCTTGGTGACACCCCCAACCCCAGTGGTCCTCACTCCGCAGAACTCCAGAGTTAATCTTGAGTCCCAAGGTCAGGGGAGGGTAGGCATGGCACAATTCTCTCAAGTTCTAATCCTCTTTATTTTTCATCTGGCCTCTGGTTCTTCCAGACAGAGGTGTAGACAGTGCAAATCAAATGTCTGTTATTGAGTGATATTGAGTGATATTGTTTCCAGGAGACTTCTAATACCCCTGCCCCCTTGCTGATGACATGGTGTGACCATTACCACAACAGTGTATTTCATTGGTGCTTTGTTCTATATTCCCTGTAGCTCCCTCTCAGGTGGGAGCCTTCTGGGAGCCTAATATGGATGCAGCCTTTATGCACCTTCCATTGCTCTGCCCATCAGGGTGCATCACTCATCATCCCTGAGTCCACTCAAGAGGCCAGACCATGTTTCACCATGTCCTTTCATAGCATTTAGCACCCAAGTTCAGCCTCCCTCTGGAGCAATGGTCAGCTTACTCTCCTTTCTCCAGTTCAGAACTCAAACTCATTCTCTCAGTTCCTTCCAGGAATTTTCCCTCACCCTAAATCTATTGTTGTGGTCAGTTGGCCACTATTTGATCAATGTGTCATTGTTTTTGTTGTTAGGTACCGTCTAATCAGTTCTGAGTGATAGTGACCCTCCTTATTGTTGTTAGGTGCCATCGAGTCATGTCCAACTCATAGCTCCCCTTATAGGGTTTTCAGTGGCTGATGGTTTTGGGATTGCCTCAGGAGTGGATTGCCATATCCTTCTCCCATTTTTGCAGTGCTGGGAATTGAACTGGGGACCTCAGAGTTGGCAGAGCGGCTCTCTACCAACTGAGCTAAATCCCAGCCCTAGTGACCCTCCTAGGGTTTCCAATGGCTGATTGTTTTGATTGCCTCAAGAGTGGATTGCCATGTCCTTCTATCGTGATGTATCATGGGGTAATGTTATTTTTATAGGGCATTCACATGCCTTTTACTTTGTTCTTATTTCTCTAAGATGAATCGTAATAAAACGAATTTCAATGAGAACCTTCAATGAAAAGAAGTTACAAAATGAGCTAAATATACCCTGAGTGCTCTGGCACACTGTGAAAGAAGCAATCTTCACTTTTGGTAGAAGGGCACATGGTGGACTGTGAATTTGCAAATGAACCTATTGTCATTTTTATAGCAGTGAGAGAAAACCATCTCCTTTCCTTCCTACCTCCCAGCTGCTTCCCTGAAAACCATGCTGAGCCAGCAATCACTGCACACAAAACCCTGAAACAGGGACCAGGGCTATGGCAGTGGCTCTGATTTGTTACCTTAAAGGGTAACAAAGGAATGATGCTGCAAAGATATCTTCCAAGACATTGAAATTAGCAGTTTGGGATGATGCTAGAGCATTCTGGAGAGTAGTGATCAAGAAAGAAAAAAGGGAGACACAGCAGTGTCAGCATAAGAACACAGGTAGACTTGGCAGCAGTATGTGAGTAGGAAATAGGATGGCTTCTTTCTGGCAATATATGTTAGTATTATCTGAAACATTATTTTCCCTGATTGGCTTTTTCTTGGTAATTAAAATATTGCAGGCCATTTTGATTTACAATTAAAATGTAAAACTCAAGAATATTTTCGGTTGTTTTTCCAGGAGAAATATCAGCTAAAGTGACATCTATGGTTTCTGCATTTTCAGATGATTATAACCAGGACAAAAAATAAATAAAGTCATTCAACCAAGCCTCTGGTGTAAACGCTGGGGATACAGCACTGAACTAAACAATTAGAAACATAACCAAGATTCTACTTTGGAAGACTGAGAATGAAAAGAAAAACATCCAATGTGTGTTATGTTCAAAAGTTAGAAGTCCCAAAGAAAAGCAAGTGAATAAATCAGGGAAAGAAAGATTGAAGTATTGGGAAGTGGCTGAAATTTTAGTTGTGATTGCCATGTCTTAAAATGAGGACATTTAAATACAAGTTTGAAAGGCCCACGTGAGTCCTCCATGTGGATACCTGGAAGAAGACTGTCAAGGCCCAGGGAATAAAAAGGCAAAAGCAAAAATTCAAAGGACTGTTTGGGGGATGGCGAGACCATTGTGTCTAACAAAAGATGATTTGAATAGGAGAGGAGTTGATAGCGAAATAAAATAAAATGCAACTTCAGATTTGCACAGCTGTGTAGGCCATGGGAAGAACTTTGATTTGTTCAGAGTCAGATGGCCAACATAGAAGGCTTGAACAGGGGGAGTAGAATTTGATTTGTGTTTTGGCAGGATCATTCCAATGAAAAGGAAAAAAAAGAAGCAAATAGGTGCATTAAGAATGCTCAGTAAAACGAAAGACTGCATATAGCCAAAATAATCTTAAACTGCAAAATCAGTGCAGGCAAGATCATGATTCCTGACTTTAAACTATACTACAGACTATAGTAGCAAAAACAGCTTTGTACTGGCACAAAAATAGCCCTGAAGACCAGTAGAAGATAATTGAAGACCCAGATACACACCCACACAACTATAGTCACCTGATCTTTTACAAAGGGGCTAAGTATGCAAATTGGAGAGAAAATAGGCTCTTTAACAAATAGTGCTATGAAACTTAGATTTCCTTCTGCAGAAAAATGAAAACAGAAGCGTACTTCTCAACTAGCACGACAGTCAACTTGGAAAGGATAAAAGACCTCAATATGAAATCAGAAACCTTAAAACTACTAGAATAAGAGATAGGAAACATGCTCCAACATATAGACATAGGAAAGCATTCCCTTAATAAGACTCCAATTGCTCAAGAAATTGCACCAAGAATTGACAAATGAGACTACATGAAATTAAAAAGCTTTTGTATAATAAAGGAAACAATCAACAGTTAAGGAAGAATCCAATGAATGGGAGAAAATCTTCACATCCTACACATCTCACAGAGGACTAATTTCTAGAATTTACAAAGAACTCAAGAAAGCAAATCCCAAGAAAACAAGCCAATACACAAGTGGGCAAAGAAAATGAACAGTTCTCAAACGAAGCAGTTTGTAAGGCCATGAAGCACATCAGAAAAAAAAATGCTCAATATCCTTAGCCATTAAAGAAATGGAAATCAAAACAACTCTGAGATTTCACCTAACTCCAGTAACAATGGCTAAGATCAACAAAACAAATAATAACAAATGCTGGTGACATTGTGGAGAAAAAGGACCCCTCTTGCACTGTTGGTGGGGTAAATTGGTTCTACCCCTTTGGAAATCAATATGGAGGTATTTCAGAAAACTAAAAATAGAAAAGCCATACGACCCAGCTATCCCACTATTGGGAATATACCCAAACAGAGACAAGTCATCATACTACAGAGACGCTTGCATCTCCATATTCAATGCAGCACTTTTCACAATAGCAAGGATATGGAACCAACCAAGGTGCCCATCAACAGAAGAATGGATTAAAAATGTACATATACACAATGGAATACTACTCAGCTATAAAAAATGAAATAATGTCATTTGGAGCAAAATGGATGGAATTGGAGAACAACATCTTAAGCGAACAAACACAAGCTCAAAAAGAGAAATACCATATATTCTCACTCATATGTGGGTGCTGAGTCTTAAGGGAGAAAAAATTCTATACATTAATTGATATATAAAAATGCACAATTAAACTTAGTAAAGAAGGGACAATATAAAGAGTAGAAAGGAAGAGGGAGGGAACTAGCAGAGGGAAGAGAAGATTGCAAAAGATAGGATGGGGGGGATAAAAAGGGAGAGGATAATCTCACTGTACCCCAATGCAATTTTATGAGTACTTATGAAAAATAGGGGAATATAACCCAAATATGTATATTAGTCAAAAGGTTCCATAAAACTTGTAAGTTGATAAAAGTGTAACCAAAAGTGATGTAATAGTTGCATAATGGAAAAAGCCAATGCTGTATTACTCTGTAATCCACCAACATTTACCTATAAAGGGAGAAAAAAAAAGAATGCTTAGGTGTCAAATCTGCTGGGATAATCAAGGCTAGAGGCAGGTTGTTAGAACGGTACAATTGAGGAAGATGTTAGACTCTCCATACATTTCAAAAGTACAACATGTGCTGTTAAAGAAGGTGGCAAAATTAAAATGACACAACATTTTTGACCTTTGTAACTAGAAGAATGGAGGATACCACCATGAGATGAGACCTGGGGAAAATCAGCTGTAAAGGGAAAATCAGGAACTCAGTTTTAGACATTTTAAGCCTAGGATAAATTTAGAAACAATAGAAATATAAATACATCTAATGGATCATTTGGAAGTTCAACGAGCAGTCTTTTTTTTTTTTTTTTTTTTTTTTACTTGGGTGTTGAACCCAGGGCCTCACGCATGCTTTGCAAGCACTCTACCACTGAGCTGCACCCTCAGCCCATTTTTTCTTTCATTATATGTTGAGATAGGGTCTCACTAATTTATAGACTGCCTCTGGCTTTGAACTCACAATCCTCCTGCCTCATCCTCCCAAATTGCTGAGATTACAGGTGTGAGCCACCTCCACTGTCCGGCAGTCAAATCTTGTCCTGGAGAATCTTGATTCATCACATTAAAGCATTGCTAACTGGATGAATGCACACAAAAGGAAGGGACTCCGTGACAATGGCCTGGAGCAACAGATATCTACAGCAATAACAAGGAGAAAACACAGCTATAGGAGAAAACCCAGGCATTCCTGATGTCAGGAGAAGTCAGGGAAAACACCATGATAAAGAGCTTTGATTACAAGGGATGACTCTGCTTCATTGAGAACTGAGAAAGGATGGTTGGATTCTGCAAAACACTGGTCCTTTGTGACCTTGGTGAAGGAAGTTGCCACAGAGTACAGGGAGTGAGCAATTATTGGATTTGGTTCAAGAGAAAATAAACAGAGGCTAATTGGAGACAGTGAATGTAGTCTTTCTTTTACTGAAGTTTGCTCTGTGAGGGATGACAGAGAGCAGTGGTCATAACAAGACGCAGAGAAGAGGGGAAGGGTGGTGGCAACGCAGTGATGCAGAAAAGAGGGGAGGTGGAAAGCACTGTGCTTGACTGGGCAGCAGCCATGGCTCAGAGCACATGCCACCATTCACACACGGCAGAACACAGGTGCAGGGAGGTGGCAGGTGTGTCTGCTTCTCCTCTGATCCCTTCAATTTTCTCAGTGAAGCAGGAGGCCAAATTATCTTTTGAGACTGAGGATGAGGGCAGTGGTATTGCAGGTTCACAGAGACAGAATAAATTCGTTTAAGAGAAGGGAGCATGAGCTGGGGGGCGATTTGAGGCTACCAGGCTGTGTTAGGTGTTGCCTGAGTCTGTGGTCATGAATTTCATGTGAGAACAGTCACCACGTCTATTTGCTTTTCTTCAGCCATATTTAACTAAAGGAGGGCACATTATAGAAGAAGGAAGGTTGGATTTCATCTGGATTATTTTTCCCTGAGGGGGAACAGAGAGCAAGTAAGCTGGTGATATGTGCTAGGGAAGGATAATAGATCATGGAACTTAATCTGGGTCAATAGTACAGGACTGAGGTAAAATGAAGGGGATGGGTGAAAACATGGAGGATTCCAGGAGAGTTGGGGTGTTGCAGAATCAGGGTGGCATGTTAATCAGCTTTCTATTGCTGGGAAAGGTCCCTGAGCTCACGAACTTCTAGGAGGAATGGCTGACTTTGGCTCACGGTTTTAGACGTTATGGTCCACGGGCTGGGACTCCTTTGCTGAAATCATGATGGCAGCAAGTGGCAGAGCCACGCTGTTCCCCTTAAGACAGCCAGGAAGCAAGGAGAGGAAAGGCTGAAAAGGGACCATGGTCCCAATGTCCTCTTCAAGGGCATGTCCCCACTGACCTGGCTTCCTGCACTAGGCCCCAACTCCTAAAGGTTCCACCACCTCCAATACCACCATAGGCTGGGGGCCAAGCAGTCAGCATGTGGGCTTTGGGGGACACTCCAGGTGCAAACCAGAGTAGATAGTTTGAAAGTATCACTCTAGAGCAGAATATTTGAGACTTGGATCACAGTCACATTGTCCCCACTCATGACACCATGCAGGGTGTGACCATGTGAAGTGTGGTTGAGGGTGTGGGAAAATCTAGGTGATTAGATAAGAGCAGGTCAAGACACTGAAAGGCCAGGAAATGTTTATATACTTTGCTTTATATGAAATGTATTAGAGTAAGAGAGTCAGAGAGAGGTACAATGAGCCAGGGACCAAATTATTATCGAACTGGGAAGATGCCTATAGATGTCTGAAGGACAGTGGATGGTGGAGTAGGGTTGTGATTGCCTGTGAGTGTGCATGTGTGGATGTGTGTGTGCATGTACCTGGAGGTATGTACAAAGGAATGAGAAACAGGAATACATAACCAGGGTCAGTAAGATACCACGTGAGAGTTCTGCAGGACCTAATGGCTTTGCCCAGGTTTCAGTCAGTGTGGGAAGGTGGAAGGACTGCAGTGTAAAGCACCACAGGAAAGATGGGATTCACAGGCAAGTAGCCTTAGGAAGATTTCCACTTCTACTGTTAAAAGTGGGGCTGGGATTTGGCTCAGTTGGTAGAGCGCTGCGCTGCAGTCTTTGAGGTCCCAAGTTCAATTCCCAGCACCGCAAAAATGGGAGAAGGGCCTGGCAATCCACTCCCAAGGCAATCCGGAAAGTCAGCCATTGAAAACCCTATGAGGGTCACTATGAGTCGGATACCGACTCGAGGGCACCTAACAACAACAACAACTGTTAAAAGTAGGAGAGTGGGGAGGGAAGAGAAGCATCTCAATATAAACAGAACAAAGCAAGAAAGCCCTTCCTCTTCATGGTGGACATATTTAACCCTAGTCCTCATACAGTTAAAGATTCTAACAAACAAACTCATTAATTCATGCTATGTAATTAAGTTTTCTTTTGCAGTGCTAATCAATTTCTCAAGAAATTTGTCAAATTAAGTTTTTCTTGGTGATAGGACAAAAATGTGTTCAACTCTTCAATGACAGTAGCTAAGAAATTTCATGACCTGTTTGGAACTTGAATTGACCATAGGGATTGGCCATGAAAAATAAAAGAATAAACCCTAGTATGCCAATTAATTAAATAAATAGCAGTTACAGATGGGAAAATCTGTGTTGATAAATTCCCATGGAAAAAGGATACTCATTAGAATGACTCATAATGCACTAAAAGATAAAAATTGATTCTTGTTGCAGATTTCACTTTATAAATATTCAGGCAAGGGGTTTATTTGATATATTATTTGACAATAAGTATATTCTAAAATGTATGTCAGCGTAACAGAGGAGTAATTGGGTTTTTTTCTATCAATAATCTATATAAATCTTCTAGCATGACATTGTAAGCATGGTTATAGAGAATTCTGTTGGGAACAATAAAACATGTTATGGTACTTTAAGCAAATATATCTGAAATTAGTATGGAAGCAATAAAGTCAAGTCACATTTCTCACTTTTTTTTTTTTTGTAGTACTGGTGAGTTGAAATAAAAGCTTTACACATGGTAAGCAAGCAATCTACCACTGAACTACACCCCTAACCCCTTTTTCATTTTTTGAGACAGGAGTTCATTAAGTTATGCAAGCTGTGTCTGGCCCCAAACTCACAATCATCACACTTCTGCCTCCCATTTTGCTGGGGTTACAAGTGTGTGCCACAGTGCCTGGTTCTTACAATTCATTTAATGCTATTGTTATGATGGCATTGCAATTTTTCTCCCACATAATTTCAGAGAACAAAAAAAGCAGTAAAATACACATATAAAATATGTCAGCAAACTGTATTAAAGAACAAAAAGCAAATGAAAGAGAGCAATTTATTAAAAACCTGGCTTAGTGAGGCATTAACAATAATTTCTGATTCTGGTACAGACTCATGACTAAACGGCCACCATAAAAGCAAGCAATCATTGAAATATGTTAGTGGGTTTTTCTCTGAAAAGCATTTCTCTCACTAACAGATTATTTTATAACAAAATAATTAAATTCTCCTTCTAGAGAACTTTAAAATTATATTTCCAGTTAATGTAGTTTTAGTTTCTACTTTTGCATAATGTTTTTGTTGTTGTTAGGTGTGGTCAAGTCAGCTCCAACTCATAGAGACTCTATGTACAGCAAAATGAAACACTCCCCAATTCTGTGCCAAGCACAAGATATTTTTATGTTTATGTTTAAGCCCATTGTTGTAGGCATGGTATCAATCCATTTAGTTGAAGGTCTTTCTTTCTATGACCTGCCACTCTCCCAAACATGATGTTCTTCTCCAGAGGTTGGTCCTTCCTGACTACATGTCCAAAATATGTCAGATGCAGTCTAGACATCCCCGCTTCCAAGGAGCACTCTGGGTGCACTTCTTCCATGACAGATCTATTGGTTCTTTTGCCAGTCCATGATATATTCAATATTTGTCTCTAGCACCATAATTCAAAAGCATCAATTTTTCCCCTGTCTCCCTTATTCAATGTCCAGCTTTCACAACCATATAATGCTACTGAAAATACCATGGCATCAGTCAGGTGCACCTTTGTCTTCAGTGTGACATCCTTACTTTTCAACACTTTAAAGTGGTCCTTTGCAACAGCTCTTCCCAATACAATGTGTCTTTTGATTTCTTGCCTGCTTCCATGGGTGCTGATTTGAGAGCCAAGCGAAACAAAATCTTGGACAACCTCAAACTTTTCTCCATTTATTGTGAAGTTGCATACTGACCTAGTTGTAAGAATTTGAGTCACAATCTATAGTAAAGGCTGTGTTCTTTGATCTTCATCAGTAAATGTTTCAAAACTTCACTTTCAGCAAGCAGAGTTGTGTCATTTGCATAATGCAGATTGTTAATGAGTCTTGCTCTAACCCTGATTCTGTGTTCTTCTTCATAAAGTCCAGCTTCTTGGATTATTTATTCACCACAGAGATTGAAAAGGTATGGTGGTGAAAGGATACGCCTCTGATGCATACCTCTCTTGACTTTAAACTTGGCAGTGTTTCTCTTTAATATCAAGTTGTAGTTAGCACAAATTGTTATGTAATCACAATATGAAATAAACCCCGATAATTAAATAATTTAAAAATTAAAAATAGTAGGAACAAGTATTTTTTAACTTTTTGAGTATATAATAATTTCTTTCTGTTTTTTCTAACTTCTGTTAGATCAGTGGTATGTTTTGGTCAGATAGATGTAATCGCATGTACAGTGGTATTTATAGGTATCTGACATTATTTATAGACATCTGATATTATTTTGTTGCTGCAGAAAAACTGCCATTATATCACACCTTTTTCTAAACTGTAGTTTTAATTTTCACACAAATCATCAAAGAGATTAGTATCTAAAGTGGCAACCTTGAGGGTTTTATTCTTCTGAAAAGAGTGTCTATTGAGGCAGGTGATGGTTACCTCCTCTTCTGGCACAGAAGTGTCTATTCACAGAATCTCAAGGAGATTCTCAAGAATAACTCAGGATTTCCAAGAACAACTGTTTTTCTTCCTCATCTGAATATATCAGTCCTTTGAAAGGCACTTTCTATTAAGACATCAAGGAGCAATTTTCTCCTATTCAGTCTTTTTCTATTTGAGTACCCGGTGTTCTGGGAAAATTTCTTGGAGCTCTACTTTTTGATTTTTCACTCAAAAATCATAGTGGAAAGCAACTGAGAAAAATCAATATTATTGTACAAAACCTTTGAATCTATTCTAATGTACAAATAATCACAGATTTTGGTACTTTATAGGGGCATCTCACTTCCAGATACCAAAATCTGTATTAGTTTTCTGTTGTAGCTACAAAAAATTGCCACAACTTTAAGTGGCACAGCACGAATTTATTATATTACAGCTTTGTTGATCAGAAGTATAAAACAGGTCTTGTTGTTGTTGTTAGGTGCCGTCAAGTCGGTATCCAACTCATAGCGACCCTCATAGGGTTTTCAATGGCTGACTGTTTCGGGATTGCCTTGGGAGTGGATTGCCAGGCGCTTCTCCCATTTTTGCGGTGCTGGGAATTGAACTTGGGACCTCAGAGACTGCAGCACAGCACTCTACCAACTGAGCTAAAACCCAGCCCCAAAACAGGTCTTAGCAGACTAAAACTAAAATATCAGTTGGCTGCATTATTTAGGGGAAGAGCTAGAGAAGAGCATGTTTCCTTCCCTTTTCCAGCTTCTTGAGGCTTCAGTTATTCTATATCTAATGACCTCTTCTTTCTATGGTTTCAAAGCCAACAACATAGCATCTCTGTCCTGTGTCCATGCTTCCTGGGTCATGACATTTGACATTTCCCTGACCCCTGCTCTCCTCAGCCTGAAAAGATTCTGCACCTATAAAGACTTAAGGACTCATGATTACAATGGCTATATCTGGAGACCCTAGGACAATGTCCTCATCTGAACACACAACAATCTCAACTATATGTGGAAAGTCCCTTTTTTCTATGTAAGGTGACATATTCCTAGATACCAGGGATTAGGATATGTATACATCTTTGGAACTCATTAACCTGCTCATCACATTATTGACAATCCATTCATTGAAAGTAAAATTGCAAGAATCAATATGTTGAGAAAATGTGCTTGAGAAATTCAATCTTAATGTATTAGTGTAGTTTAAGGGAACTATTTTAGAGAAGAACTATACTATTTGATTTTTAATTAATTTTACTTTTTAATGTATTTTAGTTTATAATAAAATAGTATTGAGATAAATATATACATTTTTTAAAAACTAAAAAAATGCAATGTTTTCTTATCTTTACTTTTTTCCTTTTGCAGTACTGGGTGTTGAACCCAGGGCCTCGTGCTTTCATGCTTTGCAAGTGCTGGAACACTGAGCTGCACTTCCAGTCCTTTTTTTTTTTTTTTTTTTTTCCTTTTTTGGAGACAGGGTTTCACTAAATTATGCAGATCACCTCTGGTCTCAAATTTGCAATCTTCCTAACTCTGTAAATCCAATGTTAATAGGAATAATTTATATATATTAGCAAGCAACGTAAATTAACTCTGGGTGTTTTTATTACCCATCTTCTTTTCATTAATATGGTAAGTCATCCATTTCTGCATCTTGCTTGTTTTAATGATAAAATAGAACTAGTCTTCACTAAGCACTTCACTAAAAACTGTAGTAAATGAAAGTTAGGACACCTGGATCCAAACTAAGCCTATTTCTATAATTTGCTTGCTTTATGAGTTAGGGTCAGCCATTTAACCCAGAGTATGTTTTAAGCTCCTTAAGAGTAAGGACCATTTATTCATAATAGTTTATTATGACCTAAAAAGTTATCATAGTTAACATAAAGAGATAACAAAAAGAACAGAGGTTACTGAATTAACTTTTTTTTTTTTTTTTTTTTTTTTGGTACTTGGGGTTGAACTCTGGGCCTTGCACATACTTTTGCAAGTGTTCCACCTCTGGGCTGCACTGCCAGCCCATTTTTTATTTTTTATTTTGAGTCAGGGTCTTGCTAATTTATACAGGTTGCCTCTGGCCTTGAACTTGCCATCCTCTTGCCAATGCCTCCCAAGTAGCTGGGATTACAAGTGTGTGCCACTATGCCCAGATTTTGGGTCATTCTTTTTGTAAATGAGAAAAGTAACCTTCAGAATTCTTAAAGCTAACTCTCCAGTTCATAGTATTAATGAATACGATTGTTGAGGTTTGACTGAATGCATTTTGTCTTATGAACTGTCTGGAGCCTTTGGGCACCACAGGTGGAGGATTATGGCTTGAATGTAACATGGCCCCCAAGGCTCATGTTTGAACAATTGGTCACCAGATGGTGGTGCTATTCTGGGAGGCTGTGGACATTTTGGAGGTGGAATCTAGCTGGCAGAAGTAAGTCACTAGTTTGGGCCTTTGGAGGTTTCATCTGCGGCCCCTGTTCCTGTGTCTCTCTGCTTCCCGTTGCCGTGATGTAAAAGTTCTCCACCACGGACCCTGCTGCTAGCTCCTTGTCCATGCCTTCCCTGCCACTGTGGACTGAGATCCTCTGAAACCATAAGCCAAAAATACATCTTTCCCCCTTTAAGTGGTTTCTTTTGGTTATTTTGTCACCATGACACAAAACTGATGCAATGATGACATAAGTAAGACACTCTAATCATTAGAATACATCCAAGCCCCAAGCAAGCCAGGACAAAGGCTAAGATACAGAAATACTTTAGGAAATGCAAGTGACAAATGCAGTTAGGAAGTCAAAGTGGCTATATTTCCGGGTTTATTTCCAAACAAAATATGACCATGTGATGTGATCGTACCAATGGGATATAAGCAGAGATTCTTTGTGCACTTTCAAGCTAGCCTTCTCTACTTAACTCTTCTAATTGGGCTGATTTTGTTACCCATGCTCTGATAGATGCTAAAGCTATAAGACAAATTTGTACCATGATGTGGAGGAAAATGGCCAACTGGTCACACATATGTTAGACAGTTACATGAAAAAAAAATTAAACTTACAAAATATTTGAGACTTTATACACTTGAGTCTATTTGTTGTGCTAGTTTCCCCGACCTAATTAATACAATGATTAGAGAAGTTGGTGTTTTTGTAAATAATTTTTCTTAGATGATATATACATTCTTATAATTTTTTAAAACTGTTTGTATGAGCCAGGCCCAGTAGTGCATGCCTATAATCCCAGCGACTTGGGAGACAGACACAGGAGACTTGCAAACTCAAGGCCAGAGGCAGCCTGTGTACATCAGCAAGACTGTATCTCAAGATAAAAAATAGAAAAGGGGCTGGGGGTATAGCTCAGTAGTAGAACACTTGCAAAGTATGTGAAAATCCCTTGATGCAACCCCCTAGTACCACATACACAAAACAAAATCACTGGTATGATATAACTATCTACTAATATATATCAAGAATCAAGATGTAATGCATCTTTAAAGCTTAATGTCTTACTTAAGTAGATGATAAGTTTATATTGATCACTCCTTTCCTTATTGCATCAATTCCTTATTATTTTCTAAATGTGTCAGGGACTGGACAATATGTGGCAAATGAAGCAATTAATTTATGCAACAAGTGCTCATGGAGCCTCTACATTATCACAATGCATGGGTCAAAGTACCTGCTACATATACACTGGATGCCTATATCCTCTCAACACCTGTATATGAAATCCTACTGCCCAACAGGATTTGGAAGTATTTTCTGGTGAGAGTATTTCTAGGTTGGGCCTTTGGGAGGAGAGAGGGTCATGAAGATGAAGCCCCCATGAGAAAGGTTAGTTCCCTTACAAAGGCCAGAAGCTCCCTTTCCTTCCTACCACTAAACCAATCAGATGGCCATCTGGACCCAGAAGTGGGTCCCCACCAGGTATCAAATCTGTGGGTGCCTTAATCTTGGGCTTTCCAACCTCCACAACTGTAAGAAATAAATGTTTGCTGTTTATAAGCTACTTAATATATAGTAGTTTCATATAGTAGCCCAAATGGACTAAGGCAATGATCATGAATTTTTAGTAGAATTTGTTATAATTATTTAGACGTTTTGAAGGATCAATAAATCTGTTAGGGAGAAGAAAAAGTTGAAAAATAAATTCTCACAGGACATCCAATGGCCCTGACCCTTGCCTAACTCACTTGCTCTGAGTGTGAGTAGGAACCCAGAATACGGTAGCTGTCACTTCCATGATTAGGTAACTTTATGTGGCAAAATGGGGCTGGGATTTAGCTCAGTTGGTAGAGTGCTGCGCTGCAGTCTCTGAGGTCCCGAGTTCAATCCCCAGCACTGCAAAAATGGGAGAAGGACCTGGCAATCCACTCCCAAGGCAATCCCGAAACAATCAGTCATTGAAAACCCTATGAGGGTCGCTATGAGTTGGATACCGACTCGATGGCACCTAACAACAACAACAACATGTGGCAAAAATGAAGAAATATTGAATATGCAATTCAAGTCCCTAAACAATTAATTTTAACGTAATTAAATTAAAAGGAGCATTATCCTGGAAGAGCTTAATTATGTAGGCCATCTAAAGGAAATTGGCACCAGCAGGGACACAGTCCTACTGGCAGGAAGAAGCAAACTTCTTCTGTCAGTGTGTGGAGGAGCCTTAGGGCAGGAAATGGCCAGCAACTCCTAGAAGCTGAAGGCCTCAGGCCTGCAATCCACACTCAGTCCTTAAAGAGGACTTCATGGAGGGTACAGTGGCACACACCTGTTATCCCAGCATCTCCAGGGGCAGAGGCAGGAAGATCATGAGTTGAAGGCCAGAGGCAGCCTGTGGTATTTAGTGAGACCCTGTTTGAAGATAAAAAACAGAAAAAGCTCTAGGGGTGCAGCTCAGTGGTAGAGCACATGTGAGACCCTGGGTTGAACAACCTCCCAGTACAGGAAAAAAAAAAGGGAGGGAGGGAGCGAGAGCGAGAGCGAGAGCGAGAGAGAGAGAGAGAGAGAGAGAGAGAGAGAGCGCTCCAGCGCAGGAGAGAAGGTAACAGCTCTAGCCAAAACCTATGGCACCCTTGGGAGACCCTGAGCTGAGTGTCCAGTTGAACCAAGCCTGCACTCTTGACCAACAGTAACTGTGAATAACAAATGTGTGCTACCTAAAGTCACTAAACGTGTGGTAATTTACTATGCTGAAATTTGTATTACAAAGCTAATACTGATCTTGTTTCTGGAAGTAGAGTGTTGTTTTCACAAATACCTAGAATGTGGAAGTAGTTCTGGAACTGGCAAGCTGGTAAAGGCTGGAAATTTTTTGAGGAGCATGATAAATGAATCCTAAATCCCCTTAGAAAAAGGCTTAATCAACTGATACGGTTAGTAGAAATGCAGACTTCAAAGATTTTACCATGAGTGCCCCAAAGGACGCAAGAAATATATTAAGACCTGGAAGAAAGCGAGTCGTTTTTATGCAGGGGCAGCAAGCTGGGTGGAATTGTCTTCTGCAGTGTGTGGGCAGCAAAGTTGAAGGAACAAACTGGCTCACCTGCCTATGGAGATTTCCAAGCTGCCTAGTTCCTTCTTGCTGAAAATAGTGAAATGTATGAGGAGAGAAGGAGGAGAAAAACCTCATGAAGAATTATTAGAAACAAACAGAACAGGGCTGAATGATTTTTTTTCCCAGTACTAGGGGGTTGAACCCAGGGCCTCCTGCATGCTAGGTAAGTGCTCTACCCCTGCACTGCACCCTAAACCTCTTTTTTATTTTTTATTTTTATTTTGAGATAGGGTCTTGCTAAATTCTGTAGGGTACCTCTGTCCTTGAACTTGGATCCTCCTGCCTCAGCCTCCCACTGGGATTATAGGTGTGTGCTATGGGGTCCATCTGGGCTAGATGAATTCTAATATGCTCAGGTTCTCTAGAAAGTACAGTATGCTTAAAGTTGTCTGGCTTCTGAAATTTGCTATAGAGAAAAGTCCAGATGTGTGACTGTGCCATCTTTTGCTAAATCTCACAAAGATCAAACTTTAGGACATAAGATCCTTTCAAAAGACTAAAGATACAACTCAGACATCTCTTCAACAAGACTAGAGGTTATCTTAAAAGTATGGTCCCTCAGCCATCTCAGCAGTAAGCCAAGATAGAAAGAGAGTTAGTTCAAAAAACATGCATGAAATGACCTCTACATAATAAATATTGCTAAAACCTAAAAGAGACCCATAATTAATTCAGAAAATGGTTTCAGCAGAAACATTGCCAGCTTGAACTAAAAAATGGTCAGAAGAATACAGAGTGAAAGGAGGCTAATTCTAAATTCTATTGACAGGAAGGACTCTAATAAATACTTAGCTGCAAATATATGTTACATTTATGAAAAAGGAAAGAGTAACTCAGAGGGAAGAAGCAAGAACCTTGAGAGAAGAATCAAATTGTGACTGCTAAGGCCTAATCTTGAAAGGCAAAGGAAACCAGTGTTTTCTGGATTTCAGAACTGTTATGGACCAGCGACTCCTTCAATGTTAGAGTTCCCACTTCTTTGAACCAGATGTGCACATCTGTCATCATGTATTGTTGGTAGCATTGGAGGAAAATAAACTGCCACTCTAGTTTCACAAGTGCACAGATGGATAAGGTAATGAGCCCTGCTCTGTTTAGTGTTTTATATAGGGAAGTCTCATCTTGTAGGCTTCACATGATTTATATGATGATATGTTGGATTTTGAGATGATAAGATTAAAAGAGACTTTTGATTTTGAGCTGATGGCATAATGGAATGAGACTTTTAGGAAAGCTTTGAAAAGGGAAAACACTTAACATTTGAGAGGACCATAAACCATTGAGGGGTGGGGTGAATAATGTGATAGGCCAATCCCAAAAGATACAGACTAGGCTAGCCAATCCCAAATGGTTACATAATATATTATTACATTCGTAGAACATTTTTAAAGACTCAAATTTAAGAAATGGAAAACATTATTGTTTTTCAGAGTTTAGGGGACAGTGTGGGGATTGAAGCAGCAATGGTTAAGAAAGGACAGAAGAAACAGTCTTCATGGGGACAATTTCCCTGGGATTATGACTCATGCCTATATATGAGTATATACATATTCTAAATTGTACGGAACTAATTCACTTGCACTCCACAAATGTACACAGGTGAAAAGTAAAACTCAAGAATCAAAATAATATGGAGGGGTTTTATCAGTCACTCCCTTATTTCTACACTATTCTATACTATAGTTTTACAAAATGATGCTCTTTGGGGAAATTAGGAAAAAGGTACACAGGTCACTTATTACTTCTCAAAACTTTACACGCACCTACCATTGTGTCACTAAAAATCTCAACAAAAAAACTTGCTTTACAATACAGAGCAACCTGGTGAAAATCTTGGTTTGAAAGTCTGAAGATGAGTTCAAAGATCTCACTGGCATGGGGCCCCAACAGGGGACTGCTCTTTCCTGTGGCCATCCAGATGAGCGGCCTGACAGTGCAGTCAGCAGAAGTGATTTGTTCCATAATCAGACAGCTGGAGTTTTCCATTTGGCAGTTTCAAGAGCTGTGCTACTTGCAGATTAAGGGTCAGTAATTTTGGAGCAGGGTTTACTAAGGGGAGCACAGGGAAGAGCTGGGACAGGGGCCAGGTGTGAGGCTGAACAGCAAAGGGGCTCAGGGGCACCTTCAGTTCAGCTTCTCTGTACGAACAGTGACCTAAGCCCACATAATTCAGGCAACTCCTGTGACTACAGGACTCCACTGAACTGATGAGCTGGTGTTGGGTGGTAGAATGGAGGGTGATATTTCCCTTAAAATTGAAGCTGCCACTATTTCCTGCAAAAGGGAGATGCTACTGGGGCCAGCCAGCTCTGGTTTTGAATGTCCCATTTCCATTGGACAAATGCAATCCATTGGTTCCTTCCCATGTTGTTAGCTGTGGAGTCCGACCTGACCCATTCCAAAGCGTAACTGTCAAGTCAGAGTCACAAGGTCCACCTGGGTCAGCTCATTAGGAGTAGGTGAAGAGCTGCTTTTCTTCTTTCTTTTTTTCTTTCTTTCTTTCTTTCTTTCCTTTTTCTTTTCTTTTTTTTTTTTTTTCCCCTGGAACTGGGTGTTGAACCCAGGGCCTCGTGCTTGCTTGCTTTGCAAGTGTTAGACCACTGAGCTGCGCCTTCAGCCCATTTTTTAACTTTTTTTGAGACAGTTTTGCTATGTTATGCAGACTGTGTCTGGTCTCGAACTTGTGATCCTCCTCCCTCTGCCTCCCAAGTCGCTGGGATTACAGGTGTGTGCCACCACAGCTGGCTTTAAGAGCTACTTTTCAAAAGGGGGTGCATCCCTTGTGGTAGAATAGGGAGAAGAGGATTCTAGAACCTCACAGTATGCCTCTGGGTAGAGGCACCTCCTTGCTTAGAGATCCCCTAATCAGCAAACTCATCAATCACAGAGACTAGAGCTTGAAGGGGCCCCGCCCTGTAGGTCGTGGAGCTACAAAGGTACAAATCCTTCTTTACGTGTGGCTACTCTCAGTTGACAGCATCTCCTCTGACTCTCATGAGACTGACAAGGGCAAGTGCACAATGTATCAGTTCCTCCTACATCTACACAGAAAGAACATTGAATTTGGCATTGAATTTGCCTGCCGGGCTTAAATATCAATGTCTTATGCTACAAATGCTTCCTACGTGCCATGTGGGGAACACAGATACCCCCTCTCTCCACAAAGGGAGGAAGGATAATAGTATGGGCACTTTTGTCAAAAAGAACAATTTATCCATACATGTGCCAGTCCCTTCCCTTCTCAAATTTCCCTAGCACATTCAGATGGTCGCATGTTTGCTCCTTCAGGAACAGACATATGAGAACCACCTCACCTAATCCTATCTCCTGGTGGACAAGTGGGGTCTAGGGAGGGAGTCAATGGGCAATTAGGGCACAGAAGAAGGAGGACACTGTGTGCTGTATGGACATAATGCATGGGCTTTCCTTTTGGGGTATGGTTCTTGTAATGAGTCCTTATGAGACATTGCCCACCCCACTTTCTCACCTCTCATGTGAACCAGGTAAAGTTCTAAAAATTTCCCTGGTGTCTACCCATAGTAGCTAGGAAAACCCCTTCTTTAATCCTCAGCACAGGAGAATCTCTGTAGCTGTTGCTGGAAAAGAGTCAGAACTTTCTGCCACCCCAGAATAAATCTAGCTATTTTGGGGTGATACACTGCTATGTTGGTTAGTGACCCCTGAAGAGCAATGAGAAACACCCAGGCACCATCCCCAAAGCTGGCCTTGACCCTGCTTCCCAGTCCTCTGGCTGTAACCTCCTCTCAAGTTTGTTGATGCTGTTGGGTGTCATTGGGTTGGGTCTGACTCATAGCAACCCTGTATACGACAGAATGAAACTTTCCCTGACACTGTGCCATGCCCGGCACTAGTTTCAATGCTTCTCTACTACTCATAGGGTTTTCTATGGTTGATTGCTTCTGGAAGGGGCTGCCAGGTCATTCTCCTGTTTCTGTGATGCTGGGATTTGAACCCAGGGTCTCAGAGAGTGCAGAGCAGCACTCTACCAATTGACCTCTTTTTAAGTTACTCCACATTAACAGGCAATAAAATGACCTCAGGGATTAAACAATCTGATCAAGATATTTTCTGATGATGCCCACAGACATTCAAATCAGATCAATTATTTGAAACCTCCAACCTTCTTGTACCCAAAGGCTGCAACTCTGTCATCATCTCACCTTCACTGTTAGACTGCCCTGGGCCATGAAGGGTCTGAGCTTCTACCAGCGGAAAAAGGCGGCTTATCTGAGGTTTCCAGAACTGGCAGAACACATACTATTCTTGAATCAGAGAGAAAGGAATTGATTAATCATGTAAAAACAAACATCTCCAGTATTAGCATATTGTGTTCAATATACCTATGCACACAGGAGGTTATATGACAAGAGAGAATCTGGCACTTAGGGGGCCAGAATTTTTTGTCATGGGCTAGCATGCCTCTCCCTTTGCTCTTGGGTCCAAAATGACCTCTTTCTTCTAAGACAGTAAGTAAAACTGCCCTTTACTCTGAGGTGAAACATGGTCTCTAATGTCCAGTGCTATTTTCTTCTTTTCCTTTCTTTTCTTCTTTTGCAGTTCTTGTTTGTTGAACCCAGAGCCTTGTGCATGCGAGTCAAGTGCTCTACCACTGGGCTGAAACCCTCAGTCCCATTTTTATATCTTATTTTGAAACAAGGTGTCTGGGCTGTTTCGGATCTTAAAATTAAGATCTTCCTGCCTCAAATTCCCAAATCACTGGGATTATAGGCATGAGCCATGATGTCTGCTCCAATGCTAGATTTTTATGTAAACATCCTAGAAGGCAGTCTGAGACAGTGTTTCTACTCACAAATAATGCCAAGATGTGTATGGCCAATAGAGACATGTTTCCCAGCCCTTGGGTGCCTTTCTGATGATGCTATTGCTCCTCTCTTTCCTGAAGGACCTATTTCTTTTGAGTTTTCACAGGAAATAATGAAATTGGCTGCAGCCTTTATTTTGAATGGCATTTTCCTTATGTATCACTGGGTTCTACCAATACCAGATACAGCTACCAATTTTTATTTGAAAAATCAAGTCTTCTTCACCTATCAGAATGAAATGGTTCATTTCTTTCCAATTTATCCAGCTGTGCTCAGTTCTTCTTATCTTAGAAAATAGCTTAATTAAATGCAAACACCAGCAACACACAGCACAGCCAACCTGACCTCCCAGCTGCAGCTCTGCTCTTGGATCCCTTGCCCCGGTTTGCTGCTTTTGGGCCTGTTTGATGTCACTGTCACAGACATACTCAAGCCTGGGGGATCTATAAACAGAGGTGCATTTGGCTCATAGTCCTGGAGGAGGGGAAGCAGAGGAGTGTGCCCCTGGCCTCTACTTGACTCCAGTGATGCCTTGTGAGTCTTCAGCTCCTGGCTGAAAGTAAAAGGGCCTCTGACACTTGCAAAAGAGAAAAATTCCAAGGGCAGCCTCACTTTCCAACCTCCACCCACCCTCCTAGGGACTGTCCAGTCCAGCGAGAGCCAACCCTGTCCTGGGAGAGGACAGTAGATCCTGCATGACTCACCTCCTCAATACTGTGACACTAGCGACCAAGGCCCAAGATGCATTCTTGTGGGAAACATTAGGGTGGGAACCAGCGGAAAACTAAGCAACCGGCTACACCTCTTAGAGAAATGGTGAATACGGGCAGGTGGCTGCACTTACTGCAATAAGTGAATGAAAAAACAGGGAGCTGGTGTTGGGGGATCTGGATCTGACCCTGAACTGACCCCACCCCTCATTAGAATGCGCCAGCATGGTAAAGTGTGGGTGGGTGGGTGGGGAAGGAGCTGCATTGCAGGTATAAGGCATTTTGAGCCCAGTACAAAGTGGCCCATGTGCCCCAAAGCTATCCCCTTACTGCTCCAAATCCCCTCCCCTGCCTTGACTATTCAAATACGTCCCCACAAGATGATCCTGGGCATCTTTGCTTGGGGCTGCTGTGATGATGGAGGGAGCCTGTGGGCTTCACTTCTGCAGTAAACTGGCTTTAGAACTAGTCCGAATCTGACTTCTATCTTCCAGGGGACAAAGGACCACCCTAGCCAGTGAGAAAGCCACATTCAAACCACAAGGCGGCGCATACTGAACTTTTAATCCTTACTTCACCCTTCGTATTTATTTGTCAGCACTGTTTCTCACTACTAGTTTTCATCTCCCCTAGTTAGAGTATCTCAGGTAAATGCTGATCCCATTCAGATGGGGTTGGAGCTCTCTCACCTGAGGATAATGCTGGCTACCACAGGTGCACCCACTTCATTCTGCACTATAGAAACCAATGGACTTACTCTTCCCTTGCCATATAACCACATGTCCTTTATTTAATATAATAACCTTCTTCAGATTGCTGAACTTGAGTTTGCTTATATTTTTCACATTTCATAATATTTAACTCAGATCTATATAAGATTTAGCACCTTTACTTATTTATAGAAATAGCATACACTGTACACATATGTAGGTACATAAGTATGTATGTATATAATATATATGTATGTGTGTAGGTGGATGTATATATATTTATAAAACAGCCCACTCCTAAAATAATCAGCTATTGAAAACCCTATGAATAACAGAGAAGCACTGACATAGTGCTGGGCATGGCACATATCAAGGAATGTTTCATTCTGTTGTACATAGGGCTGCTATGACTTGGACCTGACTGTATGGCACCTAACAACACACACACACACACACACACACACACACACACACACACACGTATATATAAGGCACCTAACAACAACATAACAACATATATATGTATATATAGACACACATATACATATATAAACATATACATATATATACACTCACACACCCACACACCATATATATATATATATATATGTACTGGGAAGTTGAACCCAAGGCTTCATATATGCATTGCAACTCTATATCACTGAGCTCTATCCCCTCTCCATTTTATGCTTTTTATCTTGAGACAGGGTCTCTCTAAACTATGTAGGCTGCCTCTGGCCTCGAACTTGTGATCCTCCTGCCTCAGCCTCCCGAGTTGCTGGGATTAAATATGTGCACCACAACAGCTGTCTCACAATATATTTTTTCTTAAGCTGATAAAAGACAACAAAAACAAAGCACACAGCATGATAGTTATTTTATCACACTTTCCTCCAATTCCCAACTCTCCATTCACCTTCTACTGCTCAAGTATAACTATAAACTTGAGTATTATTCAATATAATATAATTGAATAGACACTTATGGATTTTGATCTGTTTCATCCTCAGTTAATAGCATATTCCATGCTTGGGAAAATTAAGCACTGTTGAAAACCATGTTTCCTAAACAGTGCAGGGTTTCTGTCTCACGTGAGTTCATTTTAAAGTACTTTTCAATGAGAAGTCATTTAACATAATGGTCACATGTTGTTGTTAGGTGCTGTCAAGTGGGGTCCAGCCCATGGTGACCCTATGTACAATGGAATGAAACACTGTCTGACACTGTGCTATGGCCAGCACTATGTCAGTGCTTCTCTATTAATTCATAGGGTTTGCAAAGGCAGATTGTTTTGGGAGTGGGTTGCCAGGTCCTTCTCCCTAGCCTACAGCACCCGGTATTCACAGGCAGTTTCCTATCCAAGAACTAACCATGCCAACCCTGCTTAGCTTCAGAGATCAGGCATGATCTGATGCCAGGGTGCTGTTGTGCAGACAAATGGTCACATAGTCTGTATTACATTGTAATGCTTCAGATGATACCAATCACTAAATGAATGAAATACAGAAGACAAGAATGTTATTTTAGTGCTCAGATCATCAAACACTGGCACAAAGGGATTGGGGCAGGAAAGCAAGTTTCAGGAGTACAGGAATGATGCAGTGCAGAGTTTATCCTTTGCGCCCCACATGGGGTGAATGGGTCTCCTAAGGCAAACATTCTTCCTATGCTTTTCTCTGGTACTAATCACTTCCATCTCCCTCCATGTATCAAGGGGGATGGATTATTCAGTCTGCCCAATTAAATCTTACTTAAGTGATAAAGGAAGCAGAATATAGCCCTTGTCTTATGCACACATTATTTAAAACACATAAATGTTTTCACCTATGGGGCTTGTCTTATATTTCTTTAATTTGCTTATATAAATGTAATTACCTCCTTCAATAGCCTTTTGGTTATGGGATTCAGAGTTGCTCATTGTTAATTTGATGAGGTCAATGAAATGTTATAAACTATTCCAAAGAATGTTGCTCAGGTGAGCATACAAAATGAGCTCTGCTTAAACTAGATTCATATCCCTACGATGGAAACATAATCAGGATGAGGATTGGTGCTTATGAAGAAATGGTTCAAGAAAAGTTGTGTTTGTTTTCAGAACACTTGTGCCTGTTTACAGTACTGTGAGGAAACTCCTCTAGATTTCTGAGTCTTTCACCCAAGGCCCTGGCCTCCTGAGACAGAAGCTATAAGCAGTAAAGAGAAAGAATGTTTGCCTTTATGTCCACTAGGAATATTTTCTTCTCACAAATGATGAGAATTAGATCTGGAGCTATTCTTTTTAGTAAATAACTCTGATCTGAACAGAAAGGGCTATAGAACTTCCCTCATCTCTCTGGGAGATCCAGTTACTGCCCAGACTAAGACCCATGCTTAGCCCTAAAGGTGCCTGGAATACTGGGATGCTCTCTCCTTGGATGGGCCTGGGGTTTAGCTCAGTTGGTAGAATACCGCCCTATACTCTGAGGCTCAATCCCTAGCACCACAAAAATGGGAGGAGAACCTGGCAATCCACTCCCAAAACAATCTGGAAATAATCAGCCATTGAAAACCCTATGATAGTCGCTACAATTTGGACATGACTTGACAGCACCTGACAACAAGCCTCCCTGGATATACAATTTAAAAAGGAGAAAGCCCAGAACATGGAGGCATCTCTAGGTCATAAAATCCAGAGACACCTGGCATTTTTCTGGCCCTTTGGAAGACATTATATTACAAAAGGCTGGGCAGAGATCCAGCAGCCCTGCCTTCCTGTCTCCCAAACACAACTTGTCTCTCTCTCCTTTCAGGAACATAGTGGGGCAGTTGTCTTTCACCTTACATAAAGGAAGGAAATTCATTATTCTCCCTCATCTCACTTTTAAGGCTATAAACTGACAGTCAAGTAGAAAAATACCAGCAGCTCTCATCCTATTAGCCACTGGTATAGGTGGGACTGGCAAACACGGAGGTTACTTTGGCTATAGATCTGGTTCTATCAGCAAAGAACTTTTTTCTGTGACCTGGATAACTTTCTGCACCATATATTCCTAGCTTCTAAAAATTGACACTCTCATGAAAAACACATTTAAGTAACCTACAATTGGAATCGGTTAAGACATGGATCCATCCAGACACAAATTCCTTAAATGACGGTGTCCTTAAGTTGTCTTTCAGGGAAAGCCTCTAGGATTCTCACAAGTAGGGTGTGAAGCTGGCTTTTCAAGCTGGACATGTACAGAAGAAGCCAGCTAATCCAGTTAATAGATATTTTTATGTCACAAGGTCAAAATCCCACAGTCAGAGCATGAAAATTGCACCCCCAAAAACATGCACCTTGTAAAGATGCATGACGATGCCTCTACCTACACAAAGGAACCCTAAATCTCCCCATCCTCACCATCCAGTTGCCAAGTAGCTTCTCCTTTCTCCTTTCCTATAAATCTCTACAATACCAGTCAATTGGGAAGCAGATTGACCAAGACAGCCCACACGAAAAAGCTTTTGTTTTTTGCAAAAACATGCAGCCATAATATTGGCAACTGGTTGCAAACCTTTGCACAGTATCACCTCACAAGAACCATACAAAATTGTTGTTGTTGTTGTTGTTGTTGTTGTGAGGTGCCGTGGAGTCGGTATCCAACTCATAGTGACCCTATGTAAAACAGGCGAGACATTATTGTCAATACTTCTATGCTATTTACAGGGTTTTCAATGGTGGATTGATTTTGGGGAGTGGGTTGCCAGGTCCTTCTCCCAAGCCTATAGCACCTGTTGTCCCCAGGTGGTCTCTCATCCTAACACTAACCAGGTCCAACCCTGCTTAGCTTCTGAGATCTGACTGGATCTGACGCCATAGTGCTACAGCTGCAGGCATACAGAATTAGCAAACTATTTATTTTACCAGAAGTTTGCATTATCTTGAACAACTGTAGGAAATTTACTTCATATCTGAATAGCCTTGGCTTTTTCACTACAGCTGTGACCAAGAAAAACTCATCTCATTTAAAGGAACAAGTATAGCAACTCTGCAAAAGGACTACAAAATAAAGGAAATGATGATGAGAAAATAGTATTTCAAAGTAAAGGATGTTCAATAGGAAAGGTTGTAATAAAATTTAAGTTATAGTACAAAGTGCATGAGCTAAAGAAATATGAGGAAAAAACCTTCTACAGAATAAGAAACAATATCTAAAGATCACAAATATACAACACAGTGTTGTTATCATTGCTCTTGATGTTAAGGTGCCCCCATTAAGTCTCAGAACTTGCCCACATTATTATTTTTATTTATTTATTCATTTTTTTGTGGTGCTGGGGATGGAACATCAGCCTCCTGAGTTCTGGGTTTATAGACAGTTGCCACAGTACCTGGCTGTGCCCATTTTATAACTAAAATTTTTGTACCTTTTGACCAGCATCTCCCCATTTCCTCCAACCTCCAACCACGAACAATCACCATTCTACTTTATGCATCTGTGATTTTGACTTTTCAGATTCCCCATGTAAAGGAAGTCATGTAGTATTTTTCTTTCTGGAGGAAAATCAAAAATCAGATCACTGATTGCTACTGGATTGGGAGGATTTTAAGCCACCTAACAACAACAGCAATGGGTTAATTTGTCCTTTGCAAATTGTCCTTTGTGCACTTGCTTTTGGTTTCCAATGCCTTTGCCCAGCATTTAAAATTCTAAGGAAAAGCCTGGAATCGGGGAGTGTTTTGTTCTGCTTAACATGGGGTCACTATGAGTTGGATTTGACTCAACGGCACCTAACAATAGTAACAACAAATGATTAAGATACTAACTGCCAGAATCAGATATTCCAGGGAAAAGGAATAAAAGAAACATTGGTCCTATGACCTGCTAAACTGGATACTTTCTTTAGAGTCACAGAACCCAGAACTTCTGGTGACCATCAGCTAACATCAGAATCAGCACCAAAGAAATGGACCACCAGAGGATTAATGATTACTCTAGTACCCCACCATTTGTGGCTAGAAAATACTTCCTGAAATTTCCTGTGTTAGATTTTTGCTTGCAGTTACAAGCTGGGTTGGTCCTTAAGGTGATGATCTGGCCATTTTCTGATCAAATGACTCTTTGTAGTAAAGTTCTTTCTTCATCACTGTTTCATCTTCCTACTAATGGGCTTCCTTCAGGCAGCAGCAGACAGGATTTGTGCACTAACACATTGACTAGAAAGGGGTACATAGGAAGCTTCTGCTGCTGCTGTTGTTGTTGTTAGGTGCTGTTGAGTCAGGTCCAACTCATAGTGACTCTACATAAAATAATGGTTTTCAATGGCTGATTGCTTTGGGATTGTTTTGGGCGTGAGCTGCTGGGTCCTTCTCCCATTTTTGTGGTGCTAGGGATTGAACTGAGGGCCTCAGAGAGAGCAGCAGGAGCCAGTAATATTCTAAATTGTGAAGAGATTTGTAATCCATAGGCACATGAATTTGTCAAAACTTAGCAGACACACTTCAAGTTTTGTGCATTGCATTCTAAGTTTTTCTTCCAATTCAGAAAAAAAGAGTAAGCAAAAGAAATGTATAAAGACTCACATTATGATTTATTTATTACTCTTTAAAAACATAAAATACAAACCACAAGTAAGATCGTAAAACAAAAAGAGAAATAAAGCCTGCTCAGTTCAGAAAAATGGAAACGAAATCTTGAAATTTTCATAAATGAAAGTGAATTTGAAAGGTACAGCCATAAAAATGTAAAATAATGGAGGATAAGAGAAAAAAAGAAAAAAGCAAATGGAAATAGATGAAGGGTATAAAAAGATTGACGTAGAAAACAGTAGTTATGATAGAAAAGCAGTTACCTAGACCACAAAATTTAGCATGAGAAGGTAATGTTCTGAATGAAAGAAAATACAAACTTTATTTTGATATTGTGAAATACATACTTAGTCTTTGTCCCACTGTCAGGAAATGAGCTAAAAATCCCTGGAATCTCTGAAGTGACAAAAGCATCTTAATTGCTAATGAGATGATTGTGGGTCCCCAAATAGCTTCAGAGTGGGGATTGGCCCCCTAAAAGCCCTCAGCATGATCACAGAACTGGGGCATTCTCTGGGGAGAAAAGAGGCTATATAGTGATTTGATCCTCAGTGGCTTATGATGTAACAGATCATACCAATATAATGAAGCTTCCATAAAAACTCCAAAGCACAGGGCTTGAATGAGCTTCCAGGTCCCCAAGCACAGGAAGGGTGGCACATCCAGAAAGGATATTGCAGTTCCCACCCCTTTTCCCACATGGCTCCACCTGCCCCATGAATCCTGAGCTCTGTGAATTGCTTCCTTGTGGCTGTGCAGCTTGTCCCTCGTGATATCCTTTATAATGAACAGGTAAATGCAAGTAAACCATCTCCGTGAGTTCTCTGAGCCACTGTAGCAAATCAGTCGAATGCAAGCAGTGGCACAGGAACCCCAGTTTATGGCCAGCTCATCAGAATCGTAAGCATGCCTCATTCTATTGTGCTTTACTTGATTGTGTTTTGCTGTTGTTGTTAGGTGCAGTGGAGTCAGGTTCAACCCATGTACAATAGATGACACACTCCTCTGCACTACAGTGTATCCAGCATTATTGTCAGTGCTTCTCTGCTATTCATAGGGTTTTTAATGGCTAATTGTTTCAGGAGTGGGCTGCCACATCCTTCTCCCAAGCCTGCAGCACCAGGGATTCCCAGGTGGTCTCCCATTAAAGGACTAACAAGGCCAACCCTGCTAAGCTTCCAATGTCAGACAGGATCAGATGCCAGGGTGGTATAACCATAGACACTGTGCTTTGGAGATGTCACAACTTTCCAAATTGAGGGTGTATGATAATCCTGCATTGAACAGGTCATATTGGCATCGAGTTATTCCGACAGCAGATGTTCGCTGTGTGTCTGTGTCATGGCTTAGAAATCTCAGAATATTTCAATTTCCTCACTATTCCTGTATCTGATATGGTGATCTGTTGCCAGTGACCTTGGAAGTTACTTTTAGAATTTTAGGGTGCCAAGAAAAAGGCTCACTTAAGAACTCAATAAACACGTGTTCTAACTGTTCTACTGATCAGCCATCTTGTGTTTCTCCCCTTCTCCATGGGCCTCCCTTTCCTTGAGACACCGCAAAATTGAATTCATGCTGATTAGTAACTTCACAGTGGCCTCTTAGGTGTTCAAATAAGAGGAAAAGCTACAAGTCTCTCACATTAAAACAAAAGCGAGAAATAATCAAGCAGCCAGGCACAATGGTGCATGCCTGTAATCCCAGCGACTCCAGAGGCAGAGGCAGGAGGATAGCAAGCTCAAGACCAGAGGCAGTCTCAGAATTTAGCCAAAACCTTGTCTCAAAAAGTAAAAAAGTGGGCTGGGGGTGCAGGTCAGTGGTACAGCACTTGTAAAACATACAAGAGCGAGGCCCTGGGTTCAAACCCCAGTACCGCTAAATAAATAAATAAATAAATAAATAAATAAATAAATAAGCAAGCAAGCAAGCATAGTGAAGAAGGCCCGTAGAAAGCCAAGACAGGCTGAAGCTAAGGCTTCTGTGCCAATTTAGCCAATTTATGAAATTAATATTCTTCCTGAAAGATATTACAATTACTACTCCAGTGAACACATGAATGATAAAGAGTAGCCACAATATTGAGAAAATGGAGACAGTTTAGTGGCCTCAACAGAAGATCAAAACAATGACAATATTCCCCTAAGCCAAAACCTATTCCAGAACAAAGCTCTGACTCTCTTCAGGTCTCTGAAACTGAGAAAGGTGAAGGAGAGCCAGAGGCAAAGTCTGAGGCTAGCAGAGGCTGCTTCATGAGGCCCAAGGAAAGAACCCATCTTTATAACACAAACATGCAAGATGAAACAGCAGAAGCTGCAGCATGTTATCCAGAAGGTCCAGCTCAGATCCTGGGTGAAGGTGGCCACCATGAGCAACAGCTTTACCACGTAGATGAGGCCTCTCTTGGAGGAATATGCTGTTTAAACATTCATGCTGGAGTGGAGCAGTGAGTGCCTGGCTTCCACTCTTCATAAATGAACTGATACTTGTTAGAGGCTAAGGCTAAATTGAAGCCAATGCTTGTTTACTATTCCTAAAACCTAGGGCCCGATAGGCAAGGCCCTATAGGCTCTTGCCCATAGTCTATAAATGCAGCAACAAAGGCAAAATGACTCTACATATTTTTACAATGTGGTTTACTGAATATGTTAAGTTCACTGTTGAGATGTATTGCTCAGGAAACAAGATTCCTTTCAAAATACTAGGTTCATTGACACTCAAGAGGTCTGATGGAGATGTTCAATGAGATTAATGCTGTTTCCATGTTTGCTAACACAATATTCATTCTGCAACCCAGACATTAAGGAGTAATTTTCAAGTCTTAATATTTAAGAATTATATTAGTCAAATACATTTCATAATACTCTAGTTGCCATAGATACAATTCCTCTGAGGAGCTGGGCAATGTCAACTGTAAACATTCTAGAAAAGATTCACCATTCTAGGTGCCATTAAGAGCATTCGTGAATTATGGGAGGAAGTCAAATATCAGCATTAACAGGAGTTTGGAAGAAGTGGATTACAAACCTCATGGATAATAAGGAGGGATTCAAGGCTGGGGGAGAAATTAACTGTGAATATGGTGGAAATAGCAAACAAATTATACTTATAATGGAGTCTGAGGCGTGATTGAATTACTGCAGTACCATGATAAAACTAAAGCATGAGGAGTTACACCTTATGGCTGAGCAAAGGATGTGATTTATGTAATGAAGACACTGTTAACATTACTGAAAGGACAACAAGGAATTTAGAGTACTATGCAAACTTAGCTGAAAAATCAGTGGCAGGAATTGGGAGGACTGGCTGCAATGTGGAAAGGGCAGACTTTTACCCACCAGAGAAAAGAATTGAGTAGAAAAAAAAATGATGATATTCAATAGTAGAAACAAATCACTAATTGGTGATTATTGTTACAAAAGTGAGCTGAAACATTGCATACTGTTTCAATGGAAAAAAATAAACTAAATAGGAATAATTGGGAATGGCTGGAGAAAGCAAGCTAACACTGGTGTAATTACATTGATTGCATCATTTGTCACAGCAAAGCATCATTCGATGCTCAAAAAATAATTATTAAAGAATGAAATATGTTAAAGATATAGAAGTTATTCACTCAGGCAATGTGACATTATTGAAGGAAGAATAAGAAATGTGTACATTTTCTTATATTCCAAATTAGGAATCCTATAGTTTATATCTAATGAAATGGGGAATGATTGCAAATTGGAATACAATAAATACTCAAAAGTACTGAAAGGGAGACAATAAATAATAAAATATATAAAAATATATAAAATAAAATATATAAAATATATAAAAATAGATTATAGGATTAAAGTATATATATGATAAATAATATATATGAAGTAAGTTTACACATTGAAAATATTTATTAAATGTATTTCCTAAAAATATTAACAATATAACATATGCAAAAAAATGGAAAAAACTCAGGAAAGTTGAAAATAAAAAGATGAGCAAAAGCAAACATCTCAAATGGAATAAAAATAAGAGAAGTGGTAATGTTTACAACAGAAAACATAGAATTCAGACAAAAAATCATTATTGAGGCTAAGAAAGACATTTTATAATAATAAGCTGGGCCATCTATAATATCAATACAAAATAATGAAACAACAAATGTTGAAAATCAATGAGTTACATTAGATATAAACAGAGACTTTAATTCACATGTCTTTTCCCTAACAACCCACACGGATAAAACTTAAATAATGGCAAAGAATGTATTATTTCTGGTCCGTGAACATAGCACCTAAATTCTTGAACTGAGTATATAATCTACACTTGTGTCTCTGCCTTTATTACTTACTTCCATACTACCTAGTCCATGATTACTTATCATAAATATTCTTGGCACATATGTTGACAGACTTGTACAAAATGTGCTTGGTGTAGGGGGCTGATGAACAAAGGAAATGCCCCCCAATATATCCAAGGAGGCCCTACATCTAGAGTAATATTGTAAACTTTTAAGTTTTGGGTGAGTCAAACCTGGGTTTGAGTTCTCACATCAGAAAAGACTTCAACTAACTTATATAACCAGTTGCAAACTAGGGCTCTGTACATAGTCCACCATTGTCCACTGGAAAGTAGTATGTGCATGAGGTGTCTTTCCTCCAAAAGACTTACATAACATTTCAAGACATATGAATTCCTATCCTTATCCTAGAAGTATATATTATTCTAGATATATCAGAAAACTTTTATGATTAATTTGGAAGAAAACAGAAAATAGTCTTATCAAAACTGCAATGGTGCAACGTAGAAATACTAGCTAATGCACTGAAGTAGAAGAAAGATTCAAATACACTTGGTCATAGTGAAACAAATTGATGGAATTTTGTCATCGTTGTTGCTGGGTGCTATCGAGTTGTGTCCAACTCATAGCAACCTTCATAGGATTTTCAATGGTTGATTGTTTCAGGATTCCCTCGGGAGTTGATTGCCACATCTTTCTCCCATTTTTGTGGTGCTGGGAATAGAACCCAGGACCTCAGAGACTACAGAGTGGAGCTCTACCAACTGAGCTAAATCCCAGCCCTTGATGGAATTAAAAAACATTATTGTTGTTGTTGTTGTTAGGTGCCGTCGAGTCGGTATCCGACTCATAGCGACCCTCATAGGGTTTTCAATGGCTGACTATTCCGGGACTGCCCTGGGAGTGGATTGCCAGGTCCTTCTCCCATTTAAAAAAAAAAAAACATTATAGGTTAAAGTAATTCATATGCTTTTTGAAAGTGAGCTTTGTAAGTATAAGTGGAATAATCTTTTTCAAAAGTGCAATACTTTTGAATATGGCTGAAAGGTCAATATAAGCAGATGATTTCTCCTTTATCTTTTGGTGTCTTTTTATTATTATTATTATTATTATTATTATTATTATTATTATTATTATTTGCAATACTGGGAGTTGACCACAAGGCCTTGTGCATATCAGTAAGTGCTCCACCACTCAGCTGTACCCTCAGGTGTTCTTTTGTTGTTTTTAGGTGAGTGGAGTATCTGACTCACAGCAACCCTCACAGGGTTTTCAATGGCTAATTGTTTCTGGATTGCCTCAGGAATGGATTGCCACATCCCAATCCCATTTTTGCAGTGCTGGGAATTGAAGGGGCCCTCAGAGACTGCAGAGCAGCCCTCTACCAACCGAGCTAATTCCCAGGCCATCAGTTGTTTTTAATGTTTTATTATTGAGACAAGGTCTTGCTAAATTTTTCAGGCTGCCTCTGGCCTTGAACTTGTGGTTCTCCTGTCTCAGCCCCACTAGTAGTTTGGATTACAGAGCTTTATCATGGTTCCCAGGCTTTTTTTTTGCTTTTAAATTAATGAATAAAAATTATATGTCTTTATGGTGTGCAATGTGGTGTTTTGAAATACTCAAACACATACAACATTTTGAGGAATGGTCATGTTAAGCTGATTAACATATCCATTACCTTATTTGATACAACTATAAGAAGTGTTGATGGTACCTTTGACAATATGTATGAAATATAATACTTATAAGAAGAAATAATACATTATTTGTGATATGCATTGGTCTGTCACTCTGGGGAAATGATGTGGAGTAGTGTGGGGGGGGGGGTTGTCCTATTCAGGTCCAGCATCTAATCCTGTCAGTAAATAGTTATGCAGTCCACTCAGTGCCTTCACCCACATGTGTGGAAGGATCTCCATTTGAAATACAGGGTGATAAAATTTAATTAAATGGAATAATGCATATAAAGAGCTTAAAAAATATCTGGGGTTACTGTGATTATTCCAGAACCATATTTTGTAGGGAAATAGACCAATTCATGTATTATTGGGGAAGAGTAACAGAAATTTTGAAGGTTCTGGAAAGTAAACTCAAAGCTAAAAAGGTAAAGAAATTGATTATATCCAGTCATAGAAGGGAATACATGAAGGAAAAACATTTCTTTGATTCCATGGATGTCTCCATATGGAATATAAAGTAAGGAATTTTGTATCCTATAGTGGGAACTGTGATCCTTTTAGATTGATACTGCCTGGAAATTGACTTCATGTCATTTTAAGGAAGGTTTTAATCCATATGTTTTTCCCAATAGAATTAACTTACAAATAAAGTTGTTATAAAAATATAATGCATAAACTAAGTATCATCAGCTAAAAAGTAGTGGTGTTATAAATGGAGGTTAGGTTATAAAACAATATGATCTTTCTCAGGACTAGAATATTACAGTGCAATAAAAGGGAATCAATACAATCTCACACCTCTGTATCTCAAAGCTACCATATTTTCTAATAGCAGTGCTATCAAGATAACATTCTGAGCTGGTCTTGACTTCATTTTCTCCAAAGATTTCAAATAAACACATTCCATCTCTGCTTCCTCTGACTTAAGATGACCTCAAGGGCCATTTTGCTCATTCTAGCAAAGTTGAACACAGTTGATATAAAGCCAGTGTGAATGAAATAATAATCAGAAATTCTTGATAGGAGAGAAGATAAAAAACTTCTTTAGAGATGACAGATAAAGTTATAAAAGCTACTTGTTATTATTGGTCAACAAAAGTAATTTTATCTGCCAGAGGTCAAGCACAAAATTGTCTCACAAAAGGAGAGGAAATATGTGAATCCTAGCATGAGGCTTTTGAATTAAAATGTCTCTAGTGTCTTTTCTACCATGGCTGTCAGAACTTTTTTTTACATTTGTTTAGGGCAGCTTTGTGCTATGTACTTCCTTATATTTTCACAGTCAGGAAAATCATCTCTGACTATTAATTCATGGGGATAGTTTTAGGACATACTCAGAAATTCATGAAGACACATATACACAAAGATATTCATTGGCTTAGTATTTGTGAAGGAGAATATAGAAAAAGTTTACATTAATAAGTAGAAGATTGTTTCTACATAACTTGACACAACCTCTGCAAATCAGATTTCAAAAGAATGTAGGAAAAGCTCACAATAAAATAACTTAGTACAATTTTAAAGTTGTAATAATAAGGAAAGTAGCATGCCAAATAAGAATGACAAAAGGTAAGCACACAGTGCATATTACTGATTTCACAAGCATAATTACTTCTGTACTTTGAGATGAGACTCATGCTTCTTCTTTCCCCCTGGATATATTTTATAATTTTCCTCCTGAATATACTGATTTTAGAATCAGCATACAAAAATAAAATGATTTAAAGTATTTTGTTTTATAAAGAAATAAAATTTTGAAAAACTATGATGCATTTTTATGTTGCACATGGTGTGAAGATTTTCAAAATTTTTGTATGGAGCAGAAAAGGGCCTGAGCTGGGTACTGCAATCTAGAACTTGTACTTCTCAATCATTGAACTGAATGTTTTTTTCTACTCCAGAACTTCATGTTTCTAAGATATTCACATGGTTTTATGCCACTTCTACTTGAGGAGATAAATTATTTTAAACATAAAATATCTGTAATGCAACTTTTATTAAAATTACAATAAGACCAGATGATATATTTTAAGGATATAAATGCATTTGATGTATATAAACACTGAATTAACAACTCATTTAAGTTGCTAAGATAGAAGTTAGTCAATATGTGCATGCGATGTATTAAAATATTTTATTTAAATTTTTACTTATTCTTTAGTTAATTCTAAGCATTACTGAAAGGTAAACCTTGCATTATAAATAACTATGTGAATATTCTTAAATTTATTGTATAAAACTGTATTAGTCCATTTAGAGTTGTATCTGTGATTTGCCATTTATTCAGTGCCTTCTTAGAGCAAATGCACCAATTATAACCCCACTGTCTTATTTCATGGAACTCAGGAGGTATCAATCACACTAAAGTTATTCTTAAAATTATGAGCATAGCTAAAGGAATTATGCCTGATAAAACTATATCCAATGACAAATATTAAAACTTACATTTTTTTCCTAATTCCAGGAAGTGTTAAATGAATTCATAACCTTTAAAACCATGAAAGCAAGGTGGCAAGGTCAGCAAGCAAGCTAACCAGGAAGCCCCAGGCCATCCTGCTCCCATGAAATTAGTAAGTAAACAACCACAGGGGGACTGAAATAGCTCAGCATCAGGCAGCACACCAGCCATAGTTCAAAGCGGCTCAGCCAGAAGGGAGCCAGCCAATTTCTCATTCCTTACTCTGAGCAGAAAGAAAAGAGGGTAGAACTTATTTGCAACCTTCTAGCCTGACAGTTGAGCCTGTAGCCATAGCACTGTGGCATCTGATCCCATCAGATCTCGGAAGCTAAGCAGGGTCGGGCCTGGTTAGTACCTGGATGGGAGACCGCCTGGGAACACCAGAAGCTATAGGCTTTGGAGAAGGACCTGGCAACCCCCTCCCAAAAATCAATCTGCCATTGAAAACCCTATGAACAGCAGAGAAGCACTGACAATAGTGTTTCCCCTGTTGTGCAGAGGGTCGCTATGAGTCGGATACCGACTCGACGGCACCTACCAACAACAACAGCGTGACAGTGGGCATCCCTAGAACTGGTTTCAGTTTTTCCTGACAGGGAGTTGCTGTGGGAACTGCAGCTGAGCTTGGACCTCAGGCTGTGGAGGGCAGTGGCCAGGGCCACAGCAGGTAAAAATGTGGAGGGACTGTGAAATTGTGGCTGTTAAGGGCAAGAAATCACAATCAGAGGAAAATAATAGAATATTCAATACATGAGAAAAAGCAGAGAGAGTGGATACAACTCATAGAAATTAAGACATTTAAAAGAGGCCCCTGGTGCACTTTTGTAATCCTGGTGACTCTAAAGGCTGAGGCAGGAAGTTCACAAGTTCAAGACCAGAGGCAACCTGCACAACTGATAAGACCCTGTCTCAAAAGCAAAACAAAACAAAAACAAATAAAACAAACAACAAGAAAAAAAGGGATGACTGAAGTGCAGCTCAGTGGTAGAGTCCTTGCCTAGCAAGCATGAGGCTCTGGGTTCAACAATCCAATATTGAAAAACTAAATAAAAAAAAAAATAAAATAAATAGAAGAAGCCATAAATATGGTGAGACTGGGGAGAAAATACATGGACCGACCTAAGGAAGACACACACCCAGAAAAAGCCTGAGAAAACTTTAAACTTTCGTGCCAGGCTGATGGGTGAGGGGCTTTTCCTGAAAAGAGCCAATCCACAAGGACAGGGATAGGTCGCTGTTTATTCCTAATGTCTAAGTGTTAACAAAAGACCATATGACATGAAAAGAAACACTGAAACATAGTCCATTAAAAGAGAAAAAAAAAAAAAAAAAAAAAAAAAAAAAAAAAAAAAAAAAAAAAAAAAAAAAAAAAAAAAAAAAAAAAAAAAAAAAAAAAAAAAAAAAAAAAAAACCTCTAGAAAAAGACCTATGGAAACTTAGGCTTCTGATTTAATAGAAAACAACCTTAAAACAACTACTCATCACTTAAAGACAAACACAAAGCACTAAAAACAAAAACAAAAAAACCCCACATAATCAGGAAAACTATATGTGAAACAAATAGAAATATCACAAAAGAGAGATTATAAAAAAAGAACCAAATTCAGACGCTAAAAATTTCAATAACTTAATTGAAAATGCACAAAAGGTTTTCAGCAGCACACATGAATTGGAAATAAGAAATGTCAGTGATAAAGACAACATATTTGAAGTTGTTGAGTCTGAGCGAGGAAAAGAAAATGAAGAGAAATAAGCAGGCCTAAACAAGTTATGAGGCAGCACCAATCAGAGTAACATACACACTAAACATACATACTTCCCAAAAGGAAGATCAGAAGAGACTTTACTTAAGAAATAAAAGCTGAAAATTTCTCAAATTTGAGGAAATATCTAGATATATACTAACATAAGATGTTCAAAAAACTCCTAGCAGAGTAAATCCTTAGACATCTGCATTGAAACATTGTAATCAAACTGTCTACAGTAGATGTGTCCAACTTTTTGACCACAGTGAATAGAGGCATTGTCTTGGGCTGCACACAAATTATGTAATATGTTGTTGTTAGGTGCCCTTGAGTCAATGTCCAACTCATAGTGACCCTACACACAACAGGCCAAATACTATTTTTAGTCCTTCTCTGCTATTCATAGGGTTTTCAATAGCTGATTGTTTTTTGCGAATGGATTGCCAGGTCCTTCTCCCAAGCCTACAGCACCTGGTGTTCCCAGGTGGTCTCCCATCCAGGGACTAACCATGCTGATCTAGTTCAGCTTGCAAGACCTGAGGGGAATGGATGCCACAGTGCTATGGCTGCCACAGTGCTATGGCTGCAGGCTTCATTGGGTAATATAGTCAGTGCATATACATAATAAGGAAGGTCAATAAGAAAATAAACACTAAAATTACACAAGGTTAAAAGATTTTGTGGTGCCCCGTTACTAGCTGTCCTGGCCTACAAGTTACAGGTTGGACATTTCTGGTCTAAAGTTAAAATCAGAAGAACAATATTCAATGTAACAAAAGAGAACCATTTCATCCCGGACAAGTGATACTCAATAAGATTATCAGCAGATCTTATAGCAGAATCCTTATAGACAAGAAGACAGTGGATAATGCATGAAAAAGTGCCAAAAAGAAAGGAAAAAGATTAGCCAAGAATTCTGTATCTCGGAAAACTATTTAAATAATGAGTGTCAAATTAAGACATTAGCAGATAAAAGCTGAAGCTATTCATTTCTACTAGGTCTGCCCTGTTAGAAATGTTAAAAATAATCCTTCAAGTTGAATTGAGAGCATGCTAGACTGTGTCTTGAATCTGATTAAAATATTAAGTTCTCAAGAAAAGGTAAATATATGAAAAAATAAAACCAATACTGTTAAGATTTTGGCTTTTAATTACATTAACTTATTTTAAAGGAATTTAAAGACAAAAACACAAAATAATTATAAATCAATGTTAATGGATATTCAATATGTGAAGATGCAATTTGTGACATTAATAACCAAGTGTGAAGGGGGCTGAAAAGGTGTAGGGTATATAAGATATTATGTCATTCCCATTGTAAGAAAGTTTTGGTTAAGTACGCAAGAGAAAATAAGAGGGGAATCAATATGTGTCATTACAGAGGAAACCTACTAAACCCCAAAGTAGACAGTAAGAGAGAAGACAAAGAAAAAAATTATAAGGCAAACAGAAAGCAAATAAGATGGAGATAGTAAGTCCTTTCCTATCAATAATTACTTTAAGTCTAATTGGATTAAGCTCTCCAATCAAAAGACATAAATTAGCATGATAAAACATAAAAGGAAAAGATTCACTGTCTGTAAGTGAGTCACTTTAGATCTAAGAGATCTAAGGACATGGGTAGTGTAAAAGTGAAATGATGAAAAATGTGTTTTGGCTGATTATAACATCAAATGATCCTGACATATGTGGTGTGCACCTGCAATCCCAGTACCTCAAGAGGTGGAGGCTAGAGGATTGCGAATAAGTGGCCAGAAGCAGTCTGTAAAACTCAGTGAGACCTTGTGTGAAAATATAAAATAACAAAGGGAATTGGGATGCAGTTCAGTGGTAGGGCAATTGTATGGTATGCATGAAGCTCCATGTTCAACACCCCATTACTGAAAAATCATCAAAATTCAACTTTAAATAAGATACGTTTATAGAGATAAAGTTTGACATTATATGACATGGTGTTAATTCACCAGTAAATATAATAATTATAAAAATATATGTACAAAAACAGAGCTTTTAAATCTATGATACAATGTTCATAAAATTGAAAGCAGGAACACATAGCTCTACAATAATGATGAGAAATTAAATACCATGCTTTCAGAATTTGGTAGAATAATCTGACTCAAGATCAGTAGGGAAATAGAGAATTTACCCAATAAAACAATTGGGCAAGAAAGGCCTACATATAACATTGTTCCCCTAAATATGAAATATACATTTTTCTCAAGCACACATGGAAGACTCTTCAGAATAAACCATATGTTGTCATAAGCAAGTCTTAGTAAGTTTAAAAAGACTGAAATCACGCAAGTATCTTTTCTGGTCACAATGGAATAACGTGACAAATTGTTGTTGTTGTTGTTAGGTGCCATTGAGTCAGTATCCGACTCATTGCGACCCTCATAAGGGTTTTCAATGGCTGACTGTTTTTTTGGGATTGCCTTGGGAGTGGGTTGCCACGTCCTTCTTCATCACGACAAATAGTGAAAAGGAAAACTGAAAATCTACAGATATGGATAAATCAAACAATACACTCTTAAAAGTCCATTGGCTAAAACAAATCACAAGGGAAATTAGAAAATATCTTACGGCAAATTAAAATTAAAATGCAATATATTAAAGCTTATTGGATCCAGCATATACAGTGAAAAAATTTGTAGCTGTAAATGTTTATATTAAAAATGAGAAAGACTACACATTATGTTTCATCAGGGAAATGCATATTAAAACAATAGAGAGATAACACTACACACTCATTGTTGTTACATACCATGGAGTTGGTGTCTGACTCATATTGACCCTATGTGCAACAGTAGAAACACTATTGTCAGTGCTTCTCAGCTATTCATAGAGTTTTCAATGGTGGATTAGTTTTTGGGAGTGGGTTGCTGAGTCCTTCTCCCAAACCTACAGCAGCTGGTGTTCCCCAGGAGATATCCCATTCTGGCCATTGGGGCCAGGTCTGACCCTGCTTAGCTTCCAAGATCTGATAAGATAGAATGCCACAGTGGTCTGGCTGCAGGCACACACCTATTAGTATAGCTAAAATCCAGACCTCTGACAATATCAAGTACAGGAGAGGATGAGGAAGAGGAGGAACTCTCAGCTTCACCGTGGGACTACAAAAATGGTACACTGTTTAGGGTTTGCTTACACTCTTACTATCCATTACAATACTATGCTCTCTGGTACCATTCAAAGGCACTGAAAAATTATGTCCACATAGAAACCTGCACCCAAATGATTATAGTAGCTATATTCATCATTTCCAAAACTTAGGAGCAATGAAGACATGCCCTAGTAGGTAAATAACCAAACTGTGGTACATCTGGAAGATGGAATATTATTCCATCCTTCAAAGAGATGAGATATGAAGCCACCAAACACATACCATATGCAGGAAACTACTCTGAAAAAGTTACACATTCAATGATTCTGACTATACGACATTCTACAAAGGCTAAACTATGGAGACATTGAAAAGCTCATGGGTTTCCAGTGCTTATGGTGGGCTGGAAGAAGTGGACCGTGGAAGCCCACAGGCTCTTGTCCCCAGGGCAGTGAAGCCCACCTATGTGATATTGCAGTGGTGAAGGCAAAGCCCCAGAATAGCACCAACACTGACTGTTGATGGGAAGGAGGGAATTGGGGCCAGAATGATGTGTTAGAATGGTTTTTCACAGTGAAAGATGTGCCAGGGCAGTTGGGATGGCAGAGGTTGTGTATGTGTAAAGGCAAGATACACGGGACTAAAATTACTGGAAATATAAATATTTAATAATTTCTTACATGGAGCTGGACTTTACTTCAGTTGGTAGAGTGCTCTGCTAAAGACTCTGAGGTCCTAGGTTTGATTCTCAGCACTAAAAAATGGGGAGAAGGACTGGGCAACCCACTTCCAAAATAATCCCAAAACAATTAATTGACAGAGTGATGTTGTTAGGCGCCGTCAAGTCAGTGTCCAACTCATAGCAACCCTGCATACAAGAGGTGAAACACTATTGTCAGTGCTTTTCTGCTATTCATAGAGTTTTCAATGGAGGATTGATTTTTGGGAATCCTCCTCCCAAGCCTACAGTATCTGGTGTTCCCAGGTGGTCTCCCATCCAAGTGCTAACCAGGCCCGACCCTGCTTAGCTTCTGAGATCTGATGGGATCAGATGTCACAGTGCTACAGCTTCAGGTGACATAGTGAGGGACATGGCATAGTATTAGAGAGTGTTTTCTTCTGTTGTACACAGAGTCACTATGAGTCAGACTCAACAGAACCTAACGACAACAACAACAACAACAACAACAACAACAAGAATTTCTTTCAAAAAGGCAAAGATCTTAGATCAACAACCTGACTTTACAACTATAAGTAGCAGAGCATTTGACTGTGTGGATCTTAATAAATTATGGATAACACTGTGAGGAATGGGAATACCAGAGCACTTAGCTGTACTCATGAGGAATCTGTACATGGACAAAGAGGCAGTTGTTTGAATCGAACAAGGAAACATTGCCTGGTTTAAAGTCAAGAAAGGTGAGCATAAGAGTTGTATACTTTCACCATACCTCTTCAATCTCTATGCTGAGCAAATAATTGGAGAAACTGGACTTTATGAGGAGAAACGCAACATCAAGATTGGAGGAAGACTCATTAACAACCTGTGTAAGCAGATGACACAACTCTGCTTGCTGAAAGTGAAGAGGATTTGAAACATTTACTGATGAAGAACAAAGACCATAGCCTTCAGTATGGATTATGCCTCAACATCAAGAAAATAAAAATCCTTACAAGGGATCAGTACACAGCTTCATGATAAATGGAGCAAACACTGAGGTTGTCCAAGATTTTGTTTTACTTAGTTCTACAATAAACACTCATGGAAGAAGCAGTCAGGAAATCAAAAGACACATTGCATTGCAAAACCTGTTGCAAAAGTCTTCTTTAAAGTGTTAAAAAGTGAAGATGTCACATTAAAGATGAAGGTGATTATTTACTCATGCCCTGGTATTTTCAGTAGTATCATATGGTTATGAAAGCTGGACATTAGACAAAGGAGACAAGAGAATAATTGATGCTTTTGCATTATGGTTTTGGAAACATCTATTTAATATACCACAGACTGCCAAAAGGACCAACAGATCCATCCTAGAAGAAGTGCACCCGGAGTGCTCCTTGGAAGCAAGGATGGCTAGACTGCATCTGACATATTTTGGACAGGTAGTCAGGAAGGACCAATCTCTGGAGAAGGATATCATGTTTTGAAGAGTGGCAGGTCACCAAAAATAAGGAAGACCCTCAGCTAGGTGGATTGATATAGTAGTTACAACAAAGGCCTTAAACATAAAAAAGATCATGTGCCTGACACAGAATTAGGGAGTGTTTTCTTCTGTTGTGCAAAGGATCATTATGAGTTGGACCTGACTCGACAGCACCTAAAAACAACAATTTTACACTTAAAGGAATAAACAAAACCCAAAGCTAGTAGGAGGAATGAAATAAAAATTAGGGACAAACAAGATGCCAAACAGAAGAGCAATAAGGAAAGCCAATGCACCAAGAGCTGTTTCTTTAAAAAGATCAAAAAATGGGAAATTTTTTAAAGGAAAAATTAGAGAAGATTTAAATAACCAAAACCAGAACTTAAAGAGGGTCCATTAACTGACAGTACATAAACAAAAAGACTACAAAAGAGTACCAAAAACAATTACATGCCAAATCATTGGACAGACTAGATGAAATGTACAAATTCCTCAAAATACAAATCTGACCAATACTGAGGATGAAGAAACAGAAAACTTTAATTAGTAAAAAGATCAAATCCGCAATTTAAAAAGCTCCCAACAGAGAAGAGTCCAGAACTAGATGGCTTCATTAGTGAGTTCTACCAAACATTTGAAGAAGTGTTAACACGAATCCTACTCAAATTCTTCCAAAAAAGTGAAGAGAAGGTAGAACTTCCAAATCATTCTATGAAACAAGCATTATGATACTAAAGCCAGAAAAAGTTCCCTACAAAAAAGAAAACTAAAAGCAAATATCATGATGAATATAGACCAAAAAATCTTGAACAAAATACTAGCCAACAGAAATCAACAGCACTTTAAAAGGATATGCACTACAAGCAATTAACATTTATTCTTGGAATGCAAGAATGGCTCAACATAAAGATATTCATTAATATTATGAGACACATTAATGTAATGAAGGAACAAATTATTACTCAATTGAGTCAGAAAAAAATTGAGGAAATTACACCCTTTCATGATAAAGAACATTTAACAAACAAGGGATACAAAAAGAAATTTCTTCCACAGAAAAAAAAGCCATCTATAAAAATCTGACAGTTAATATCCTATTTAATAGGAAAAACTGCAAGTATTTCCTCTCAGATCAGGGAAAAGAAAGTTTCCATTTTTCACCACCTCTATTCAACACAGTACTGGTAGTTCTTATCAGAGTAATTAATCAACAAAAAGAAATAAAATGCATCAAGATTGTAAAGGAAGCCAGGTGCAGTGGTGCACACCTGTAATCCCAATGGCTTGGGAGGCGGAGGTGGGAGGATAGCAAGTTTGAGACCAGAGGCAGTCTGCATAACTTAGCAAGACCCTGTCTCAAAAAAATTTTTAAAAAAGGGCTGGGGTCCAGCACTTGCAAAGCATGCAGGCTTAAGGCCCCTGGTTCAACCCCCAGTACTGCAAAGAAAAAATAATAATAATAAACTAATTAATTAATTAAAAATAAAAAAAGATTGTAAAGGAAAATATAAAATTACTTCTATTCACAAACTTCTATTCACAAACATCATTATCTCCTATGTAGAAAACTCTAATTATGATACACACAAAGGCAAAAAATGGTTAGGACTAATAAGCAAATTCAGTGAAGTTTCAGAATACAAAATTAGCCCACAAAAGCAGTTGTATTTCTATACATGAACAGTGAACAATTCAGAAAGAAAAAGCACTCGAAAGTGGAATTTCAGGGAACATATTCATAGAAAACATTTGTAATTAGTTTTGAGATATTGAATTATGAGAAAACAGTTTTGATGATATGTAATTAAATGCTCTAAACTCCTAACTATCATGTTCTTAGAAAGTGAATTTTTAGTCTACTGAAGTCTTTAAGAAGGCATTAACGCAGCTACAAACTTTCTTTTACAGTACATCATGGTTGAACCCAGATCCTCACACATGCTTTGCAAGTGCTCTATGACTGAACTGCATCCTCAGCACCTCTTTACTTTTTGTTTTGAGTCAGAGTAATTATGCAGCTTGCCTCTGGCCTCAAACTCACAATCTTCCTGCCTTAGCCTACTGAGTTCCTGGGTTGACAGACATGATCCAGGATTTACAGGTTCTGGCTACTCTTTTTTTCTTTAACTATGGTCACATTTGTGTTAGTTCCCTTCAAATCAGGTCCAATTCAGCGACTCTATGTACAACAGAATGAAACAGTCCCTGACATTGTGCCAGACACATGATCTTTTTTATGTTTAAGCCCATTGTTGCAGAAACTGTGTCAATCTACTAGTTGAAGGTCTTCATTTCTTTTTTTGTTGATCTGCCACTCTCCCAAATATGATGTCTTTCTCCAGGGTTTGGATCCTCCTGACAACATGTCCAAAGTAAGATGCAGTTTAGGCATCCTTACTTCCAAGGGGCACTCTGATTGCACTTCTTCTAAGATGGATCTCTTTGTTCTTTTGGCAGTCCATGGTATATCCAATATTCATCTCCAGCACCATAATTCAAAAGCATCAATTCTTCTTCTGTCTTCCTTATTCAAACATCCAGTTTCACAAGCATATAATGCTATTCATAGGGTATTCTATCACTGTTTTGGGAATGCTTCAGGAGTAGGTTTCCTAGTCCTTCTTCCATTTTTTTTTTGTGGTGCTGAGGATCAAACCCAGGGCCTTAGAGAGTGCAGAGGAGCACTCTACCAACTAAGCTAAACCCAAGCCCCAATGTCATTACTAAAGAGCCATTTTTAAGTGGCTCTTACTTATGAACAATTAAATTTTGTACTTAGCCTCAGTAAATAATTAACTGGTAATATAAACTATGATAATTAGATTCTGAGGAGACAAATTGATAAGCATGCACACACACACCCACAGAGTTTTGTCTATCATTACCCCTAAGAATTTTATGTAAGTAAAATTTAATATTTGTAGATTTTCACATTAAAATTTCTATACAACTTCTAATTCAATAAATGCTGTATTTGCATACTCAATTATCTGCCAATTATTCAGCAATATGTACTTGTCAGTGTAATTAATTAAACTAGATTTTCAGTTGCCATATTGCTATTTAAGTTTTCGAATTACAGATAATCATCTCTTTTTAATAAACTCTTAAGCTGATATTAGTGCTTACTTCTGCTCTTTATATCATCTATTCTTGTGTTTAAAAAATTGGAAAGCAATTGATATAATATCTTTAGTTTAGGGTTTTTTGTTTACTTTGTGATCAATTATTACTTTTATTTTTAATTTATATTTATTTTTATTGACATATTAATTGTACATATTAGTAATATGCAGTATGATATTTCTATACAAAGACCTGCATTTATCAAATCCAATGGGTCTTCTTTTATCTTCATGCCCACCTACCTAGCAATGTTTCAATTCCCTAGGCAATCACTATACTGCTTTTAGGTCAACTATGACAGAGAACAAGCAATAGTTGTCTTTCTGTACCTGCCTAATTTCACTTAACATGATGTCCTCCAGTTCTACGTATTTTCCTGCTAATGACAGGGTTTTCATTGTTCTTTATTGCTGAATAATACTTCATTATGCATAAATACCATATTTTCTTTATCCATTCATCTATTAATGGGCACCTAGACTGATTCCATAGCGTGACTAATGTGAATAGCGTGGCAATGTGCACTGGCATTCAGCTGTCTCTTTCCTATGCTGAGTTCATTTCCTTTTGGATAAATACCCAAAAGTAGGATAGCTAGATCATCTGGTAGCTCTATTTTCAGTTTCTTAAGGAACCTCCATACTGTTCTACACTGTGGCTGTACTAATTTACATTCTCACCCATTGTGTATGAGAGTTGTTTATTGTCTACATCTTTCCCAGCATACATTATTTACTATTTTTTGTTTTGTTTTGGTTGGTTTTTTCACAATAGTCATTCCAACTGGGGTGAGATAGTTATCTCATTATAGCTTTGATTTGCTTTTCTCTGATGATTAGTGATATTTAACATGCTTTTATATATTTATTGGTCATTTGATTTCTTTTAATAAGCATTTATTCAGATCATTTGCACATTCTTTAATTGGACTACTTGATTTTCATTATTGTCTTACAAGTTCTTTATCTATTCTGATATTAACTCTCAGATGAGTAGCTGATGGATATATTCTCCCATTTAGTAGGTTGTCATTCACTCTGTTCTTCTTCTTTAGTATGCAGAAGCATTTTAGTTTGATGTAATCTCACTTGTCAATTTGCTTCCTGTGCTTTTAGGATCCTCTCCAGAAAAATCACCATCTATACCAATGTCTTGAAATATTTCCCCTAGTTTTCTTTTAGCAGTCACAGTTTCTGCTCTTACAGTAAAAACTTTGGTCCATTTTGAGTTGATTTTTGTACAGAATAAAATGCACCAACTTTCAGTCTTCATCATGTGTATATCCAGTTTTTCCAGCAGCGTTTTTTAAAAAGATTATCCTTTTTCCAAGGTATATTTTAGGCACCTTTGTCAAGAATCAGTTTTCTGTAAATGTGTAGGCTTATTCCAGGTTTCTCCATTATGTTCTTCCAGTCTTTATGTCTGTTTTTATGCTAACACCATGTTGTTGTTGTTGTTGCTGTTGTTTTGTACAATATATCTCTGTAGGATATGTTGAAATCAGGAATTGTGATGCCTCTGCTTTATTCTTTTTGCTCAAGATTGCTTGGGCTATATGGAGTCTTTGTGCTTCCATAAGAATTTTAGGATAGATTTTTCTTGTTCTGTGAAGGATGTCACTGGTATTTTGATGGGGATTGCATTGAATCTATAGATCCCTTTGGGTTGTATGGACATTTTAACACATTAATTCTTCCAATCTATGAACATAAGAGATTTTTCCATATTTTAGTGTCTTCTTCAATTTCTTTCAGTAGTGTTTTATAATTCTCATTTTAGCAGGCTTTCATTTTCTTGGTTAAGTTATTCCTAGGTATTTTCTTGGAGGAATGGCTATTATAAGTGGGATTGCTTTCATGATTTCTTCCTCACCAAATTAATTATTGGCATATAGAAAGTTACTGATTTTTGTATGTTGATTTTGTATGATGCTACTTTACTAAATTTATGAGTTCTAATAGTCTCTTGCTGGAGTCTTTAGTTTTTTCCTTACATATCATCTTCAAACAGATAAATTGACTTCCTGCTTCCCTAACTATATACCTTTTATTCCTTTTTCTTGTCTAACTCTGCAGGCTAAATTCTCTAGTATTAAAATGAATAGAATTCGTGAGAGTGGAAACGATGGTCTCATTACTTATCTCAGAGGAAATGCTTCAATTATTCCCCATTCAGTAGGATGGTGGCTATGAGTTTGCCATACATCCTTAGTTCAGGATTTTTATCAAGAATGGATGTTAAATATTATCAAATGATTTTTCTTCATCCCTTGAGATGCTCATGTAATCTTTACCCTTCATTCTGTTTGTGTGATATATTAGGTTCACTGACTTCAGTGCGTTGGCGCATCCTTGCATCTCTGGAATAAGATCAAATTTATCATAGTGTGGGATCTTTTTGACATTCTGTTAATTTGATTTGCTAGTATTTTGCAAAGGATTTTTGCATCTATGTTCATGAGAGACATCAGTTTGTTGTTGTTTTCTGTCCTGGTTGGGTATTAGTTAAAGGATAACGCTGGCCTTATAGAATGAGTTTTGAAGAATTCCCTTCTTTCAAATTTGGTGGAATGCTTGATAAGAATTGGCATTAGATCTTTAAAAGTTTGGTAAAATTCAGCTGAGAATCCATCTGTGTATGGGTCTTTTGTGTTTGGGAGACTTTTATTATTTATACTATCTCCTTAGATGTTATTGATCTATTCTGTTTATTTATATACTCTTGGTTCAATTTTGGTAGGTCATATATGTACAAAAATTTGTCCAATTCTTGTATATTTTCCAATTAATTAGCATATAGTTTTTCAAAATAATCCCTAATGATCCTTGGTATTTCTGTGGTATCAGTTGTAATGTCTTTGTTTTTCTTCTCTAATTTTATTTATTTGGGTCTTCTTCTCTCTTCTTTCTTGGTTATTCTAGCTAGTGATTTATCTTTTTCAAAGAACCACCTACTTCATTGACCTTTGCATTACTTTTAGTCTCCATTTCATTTCATTTATTTCTGCCCTGATCTTTGTTATTTCTTCCCTTCTACATAGTTTGGGTTTGGTATGTTCTTGCTTTTCTAAGTCCTTGAGATGCACCATTTTAACCAGGCCCTCAGTGCAATAAACTCCCCTCTTAGTGTCATTTCTGATGTTTCCCCTGGGATTTGCTGTGCTGTGTTTCCATTTTCATTTGTTTCAGAAAATTTTTAATTTCCCTTCTGATTTCCTCAATGACCCACTCTTTGTTCCAAAGTATGTTTGTCAGTCTCCACTTATTTGTATATATTATAAAATTTCTCCTGTTGTTGATTTCTACTTTCATTCCATTGTCGTCAGCAAAGATACAGGATATGAATTTAAGTTTTTAAAAATTTTAAGTCTTGTTTTGTGCTTAATATATGGTGTGTTCTAAAAAAAATTTATGTGTTTTTGAGAAGACTATTTGGCAGCTGTTGGGTAGAATGTTCTGTAAACATCTGTTAAATCCATTTGACCTATTGTTGTTGTTAGGTGCTGTCGAGTCGGTATCCGACCCACAGTGACCCTCATAGGGTTTTCAATGGCTGACTGTTTCGGGATTGCCTTGGGAGTGGATTGCCAGGCCCTTCTCCCATTTTCTGCGGTGCTGAGAATTGAACTCGGGACCTCAGAGACTGCAACGCAGCACTCTACCAACTGAGCTAAATCCCAGCCCTTCTATAGTATAGCTCAAATCTCACCAATGCAATATTAAGTCTAACAGTGTTTTTTTTTATAAATTCAGTGCTCCAACATTAGGTGCATATAGACTTATAGTCATTATCACTTCCTGATGAATCTTTCCTCAAACATTAGCTAGTGGTTTTCTTTGTCTTTTCTTATAATTTTTGTCTTAAAATCTAGTTTTCCAAATACAAATATAGCTACTTCTGCTTGCGTTAGGATTCCATTTGTTTGGAGTATCATTTACCATCCTTCCACACTCAGTGTGTGTGTGTGTGTGACAGACTGATGAAGTTAGTTTCCTTTAGACAGTATATTGTTGGTTATTTTTCCTATTCAGACACTCTATGTCTTTTATTTGGAGAATTTATTCCAAGTACATTTAAGGTTATAGAAAGGCAAAGAATTATGCCTTTTATTTGGTTGACTTTCTTGCAGTTGTTTTGAATTTTCTTTGCTTCTTCCTTTCATTCATTCTTTGTGATTTGAAGGTTCAGTATGTCTATAATATTTCATTCCTTCCTGTATGTTCTTTGTATGTCTCCTCTTCTCATGAATTTTATGCTTTTACATGCTATCATGTTGGTAATTTTCTCTCTTTCACTTGGATGTAGGATATTCTTAAGCATGTTTTGTTAGCCAGGTCTGGTAGTCACATATTCCCTCCATTTATGGTTATTTGTTGTTGTTGTTGTTGTTGTTAGGTGCCATCGAGTCGGTATCCGACTCATAGTGACCCTCATGGGGTTTTCAATGGCTGACTGTTTCAGGATTCCCTTGGGAGTGGATTGCAAGGCCCTCCTCCCATTTTTGCGGTGCTGGGAATTGTACTCGGGACCTCAGAGACTGCAGCACAGCGCTCTACCAACTGATGGTTATTTGGGAAGGTATTTATTTTTCCTTGGTTTCTGAAGGATGGTCTTGCTGAGTATAGTAATCTTGGTTACCAGTTATGTTCTTTTAGGATTTGAAGTAGATTATTCAATCCTGTCTTGGCCTGAAAGGTTTTTGAGGAGAATTCTACTATTAGTCTAATGGGGTTATCCTTAAATGTGACTAGGTGCTCTTCTAGTACAGATTTTTAAAACATTTACCATACTTTTCTCACAGCTTAACTGTACTATTTTGTGGTGAAAATTCTTTCTGGTATGTTTGTTTGAAATTTAAAAGCCACCTATACATTGATGTCTATGTATTTCCCAAGACTGGGAGATGCAGTCATTTCAGTCAGTAGGTTTTCTATGTGCTTAACTCTGTAATGTCACTGTGGTGTTGGATGGCTTTCAGATCTCTGAAGCTAAGCAGATTCAGGCCTGTTAGTACTTGGATGGGAGACTGCCTGGGAACACCAGGTGGTGTAGGGTTGGGACAAGCAACCCACTCCCAAAATATAATCAGTCATTGAAAACCCTATGAATAGCAGAGAAACACTGACAATACTGTATCACCTGATGTATGTAGGGTCGCTGTGAGTCCGATACTGACTGGATGGCACCTAACAACGACAACCCTTTTTCTTCTCACTTTCACATGTTCTGATAATGCAGATGCTTGCTTGTTTATTGGTATTCCAAAGATCTTAAATGTTCTCTTTATTCTTTCTTATTTTTTATCTGAATGGTATATTTTAAAAGATCTATCTACAACCTCACATACATTTTCTTCTGCTAGATCTAGTCTGCTGTTGAGGCTTTCAACTAATTTTTAAAATTTGACTTATTGAGCTCTTCATTCTCAGTATTTCTGTTTGGTTCTTTTTAACAATCTATCTCTCTGCTGAATTTCTCATTTACATCATGGATTATCTTCCTGTTGTTATTGTTGTTAGGTGCTGTCAAGTCAGGACTGATCAAAGCAACCCTCAAAGGGTTTTCAATGGCTGATTATTTCAGGATTGCTTCAGGTGTGGATTGCCATGTCCTTCTCCCATTTGTGCAGTATTGGGGATAGAAGCCAGGTCCTCAGAGAGTATGGAGTAGCACTCCACCAACTGAACCAAACCCCAGCCCTTATCTTCCTAATATCATTTAACTTTTTATCTATATTCTCTTAAATGCCATAGAGACTTTTAAAAATCATTTTTCGATGTATTTATCAGGCATTTTATGTATTTCTGTTCTTTTTGGAATTTGTTACTAGAAAGTTATGATCTTTTGGAGGAGTCAGGTTACCTTGTTTTATTGTCACATTTCTTGTGTTCCTACCTTCATGTAAGCATACCTGGTGGAGTAGGAATCTCTACCACTTTCATAAAGTGGTCACCTTCATATGAGCTTCCCCCCAAAAATATGTTTTGGGATATGGGTTTGCTATGCGGTGTTGACTTTATTTCCAAGTAGACACTGTGCTGTATTCTCCCTGCAACATATTTTGCTATACTTAGTGAGTTTGGGCACAGTATGTACTCTGTTGGAATAAGAGACCCATTGCCTCTGTGGGCCACACAGAGTTGAGATATTGAAGCAGCCTGGCCATATGTGGCAGCGTGTGTGGGATGCACAATTTGTGGCTGTTCCTACAGTGGGAGTGGTGGGTCCTGTGGGTGATGGGTTTCTTCAAGCATTGTTGGTGATGGCTTTTTTACTTGTAAGGGTCTCTGGCACTAGGTGTACCTGTAGGGGTGAGGGGATGAGGCATTTGCCCACTGACCAAATTCTAGTGTGGTCTGAAGTGCTCCAAAGGCAAAGGCAGTGGCAAAAAATGCAGCAGCACCTGGGCTTCACTTCTACCAAGTTCTGAAAACAAGGTCTGGTCAACACGTGGGGGAAGCCAGTAATGGGACCTATGCAGGCTTGGTGGCAACTGTGGGGTTCTTTCTTCTGTGACTGTGGGATGCCTACTAAGGAATGGGACTTTGGGACCTCCATCCATGTGCACCTGTGGACTGAACAAGAGCTGGGGCTTCTCTCCCCTGACTCTTGCAGGTGTGGTGTCCACCAGGGAGTGAGCTGAACAGTTCAAAGCTAGAGCCAAAGTTTCTCCCTGGGCCTCCTCAGCCCATGAATCCCACAGGCAGGGCTGCCAAAGGCCTCCTCAAGATGATGCTGGAGGCAGGTGGCAGTGGGATCCCATTATTCTTTCCCTGTCTTCTTGACACTAGGGGCCTGTGTATGGTGCTGAGGGATCAGGTGGTAGGAACTGTGTGAGTTTTGGGCTTCAGTCCAGGCTCTAGCATGAGTCTTGGTCTCGGAGAGAGAGCTTCCTGATCTCTTCATTTCAAAAGGAAGTACCCTTCCTTCCCCTCCACATCACAACACCCATCCCACCCAGTGCAGGGCACCCAGAGGGGTTACATCAGAGTCACTCCCTTGGGCCAGGTTTGGACTATGAGGCAGCTTCCCACAGAGAAAGTTGTTGCTGTTGTAGTTAGGTGCCCTCAAGTTGGTGTCAGACTCAGCTACCCTATATACAAAAGGTGAAACAGTATTGTCAGTATTTCTCTGCTATTCATAGGGTTTTCAATGGCTGATTGTTTTTTTGGGAGTGAGTTTCCAGGTCTTCTCCCTAGCCTAAAGCACCTGGCATTCCTAGGCAGCCTCCCATCCAAGTACTAACCAGGCCTGGCCCTGTTTAGCTTCCCAGATTTGACAGGATGAACCACCACACTGGTACGGCTACAGGCACTGAGACAGTACACTGGAATATCTGTGGGGTCCAAGAGATTAGAATATACATGGGTTTCTGACCCATAGAATAGTCCAAATTCACACAATATGTACTTTCTCAAGAGGGCTAGAGCACCATGAGGGTTCCGAGTGAGATGAGGTGAGATCCTTTTCCAAAGGAAGACTACTGTGCAAGACCAAAGAACACATGTTAAGTAGGGCAGGCTTCAAGTCTCTGAGGATTGTGAAGCCTTCCAATGGCTAGGATTGCCACCATCCACCCTGAAAGGTTTGCTAGGAGTCTCTCTTTCACCCTCACCCTGCAGTGAAGAGTCTCCCTATGTGCCACCTATGGAGCGGGGCTAGCAGGTGTTTCTCTTGATATGCTGTTGTGCCAACCAGGTCCCTCACTCTGGGATCCAGCTTCTCCCTTGCTGATCTCCTGTCTTCTCCCACCATTAGCTGCCTCCAGGGCAGCCATACACTGTTGTTTGGTACCTCCTTATGAACAAACAGCCGCCTTGAAATCCTCAAATCTCTGTTTTTTATTATCTCTAAAAGTGGCTATAAGTACATTGGCAAAGGCTGTTTAAACTTTTTGGATCAAAATATTTGAAATAGAATATCAACAAAGAAACATGACATTTAAACCCCATGTTAGATCAAATGGACCCAAGAGACATTAACAGAATATTGCATCCAATGTTATTGTTATTGTTAAGTGTCCATGAGTCAAGTCGGCCTCATAGCAACCCTATGTACAGCAGATCAAAACACTTCCCTATTCTGTGCCAGGCACATGATCTTATTTATGTTTAAGCCCATTGTTGCAGACACTGTGTTAATCCATTTGGTGGAGGGTTTTCCTTTTTTTTCATTGATATGCCACTCTCCCAAACATGTCGTCTTTCTCCAGGGTTTATCTCCCCTGGCTACATGTCCAAAATACGTAAGATGCAGTTTGGCCATCCTTGCTTCCAAGAAGGACTCTGGTTGCACTTCTTCTAGGACAGATCTGTTGGTTCTTTGGCAGTCCATGGTATATTCAATAGATGTCTCCAGCACCATAATTCAAAAGCATCAATTCTTTTCTTGTCTCCCTTGTTCAATGTCCAGCTTTCACAACCATATGATGCCACTGAAAATACCATGGCATGAGTCAGACGCACATTTGTCTCCAATGTGACATCTTTGCTTTTCAATACTCTCAAGAGATCTTTTGCCACAGTTTTTCCTAGAGCAATGCGTCTTTTGATTTCTTGACTGCTGCTTCCATGGGTGTTGATTATAGAGCCAAGCAAAGCAAAATCTTGGACAGCCTCAATCTTTTCTCCATTTATTGTGAAGTGGCATACTGACCCAGTTGTAAGGATTTATGTTTGTTGATGTTTAGTCACAACCCATACTGAAGGCTATGATCTTTGATCTTCATCAGGAAATGTTTTAAGTCCTCTTCATTTTCAGCAAGGAGAGTTGTGTCATCTGCATAATGCAGGTTGTTAATAAGTCCAATCCTGATGCCTCATTCTTCCTCATAATGTCAGGCTTCTTGGATTATTTGTTCAGCATATAAATTGAAGAGATATGGTAAAAGTATACAGTCCTGGCACACACCTTTCTGAACTTTAAACCAAGCAGTGTTTCCTTGTTCTATTTGAACAATTGCCTCTTGGTTCATGTACAGATTCCTCATGAGTACAATTAGGTGCTCTGGTATTCCCATTTTCCAAAGTGTTATCCATAATTTGTTATGATCCACACAGTCAAATGTCTTTTTGTAGTCAATAAAACATAGATAGACATCTTTTTGATATTCTCTGCTTTCAGCTAATAACCACCTGACATCAGCAATGATATCTCTGGTTCCCCGCCCTCTTCTGAATCCCACTTGATTACATCCAATAGCTACAGGTAACACATTCTTTTGATTTGCATATGGAAATTTCTCCAAGACAGATCATGCTTTTGCCCACACAACAAGTATTTAACATATCAAGAAACATCAAAGTAATATCAGCAACTTTTCTGTTCCCAATGAAATCAAATCAGAAATCAACAACATGAGGAACTCAGGAAGCAGTATAAATATATGCAAATTAAACCATATGCTACTGAAGAACTAATGAATGAGTCACTGAAAAAATTAGAGAAATTAAAATGCTTCTTGCGAGAAGTAAAAATGGAAAAACATACCAACATATAAGGAATTCCATAAGAAATACACAAAAGCAATTTTATAAGGGAAGTTCAATATCTATGTCATAAAAGTAGGAATGTCTCAAATAATCTAGCAATTTATGTCAAGCAATTGAAAAAACAAGAACATACTAAACTAAAAATTAGTAAAATGAAAGAAATAATAGAGATTGCTATGCAAATAAATGAAAGAGACTAAAAAATACCTCAAATATCAATAAAAGAAACAGTTGTTTTTTTCAAAAGATAAAAGTGACAAACCATTAGATAGACTAGCAATAATAGAAAGAAAACTCAAGTAAATTCAGAGATTAAAAAAGAGATAGAGTCAATATACAGCAACACAAAGAATCATAAAAAGTTAATATAAACAAAGATATTCTAACAAATTAGAATACCTAAAAGAAATGGATAAATTCCTGGGCATATACAAACTACCAAAATTAAATTATATATGCTGGGGATCAAATCCAGGGACCTTCATATGACATGCTAGGGAAATGCTCTACAATTCTCCAGCTCCTAAGGATGCCCACTTTTATTCAACATAGTATTGGTGGTTCTAGTGAAGCAATTAAATAAGAGAAAGAAATAAAGGTCTTCCAGATTGGAAATGAAAAAATTGAAACTTTGCTTGTTCTCAGATAATATGGTCAAGTAGATAGAAAAACCTAAAGACTCCACTAAAAACTATTGAAACTAATAAATGCAGTAAAATTATTGGATACTAAAACAACATGTAAAATTTAGTATTTTTATATGCTAATACTGAGTTATCTGAAAAAGAAATAATGAGAACAATCACATTTATAGTAGCTGCAAAATACAAAATATCTGGGGATAAATTTAACCAAAGAAGTAAAAGATTTGTATAATGAAGACTACAAAATTGATGAAAGAAATTAAATATGATACAATGAAATAGAAAGATATGGCATGTTCACAGACTGGAAGAACTAAGGTTGCTAAAATGTTCTACTACCCAAAGTGGTCTACAGATTCAATGCAATGTCCATCAAACTACCAGCACCATTCTGCATGGGATTTGAGGGGGAAAAAAAAGAAACAAAACTTGAAATTTGTATGGGACTATGAAAGACCTTAAGTAGCCAAAGAATCCTGAGCAAAGTGAACAAGAACCACCACACTACAAGTCTTAAAAATATTCTACCAAGCTATATTAATCAAAATAGCACGGTATTGGCATAGGAAAATAATAATAAAAAAACCCCACAGAGTAATAGAACAGAATTGAGAGTCCAGAAATAACCAGAAGCATTTATACCCAACGGATTCTTCAGAAAGGAGCCAAGAACACACAATGGGGAATGACAGTGTCTTCAATAAATGGTCCTGGGGAAACTGGATATCAACACGTCCAAGAATGAAACTAGACACCCATCTCTCACCAGTTATAAATATCAATTCAAAATGGATTAAAGACTTAAATGTAAGACACAAAACTATAAAAGTACTTGAAAAAATAAAAAAATGTTTCCAGTCATTGATCTGGGCATTGATTTTTTTGAATGTGACTCCCAATGCCCAGGCAACAAAAACAAAAAAGGAAAAGTGAGATCATCAAAGTAAAACATTTCTATAAGGAAACCAAAAGAAATAGTCAACAAGACAAAGAGGAAGCCTACGCAGGGGGACAAAATATTGCAAAGTACACATCTGGCATGTGGTTAACATCGATAATATAAATGGAACTTCAGAACTAAATAAACAAATGAAACCTGGTTAAAATGAGTTTAGGCTGGGGATGTAGTACTTGCCTAGCATGTACAAAGCCACTTAGTTTGTGGTGATTTATTAGAGCAACAAAACTAATATAGGGTTCTAATTGGATAATTTTTCATCTTTTTATTTTTGAAACAGGGTCTCAGTGTGTAGCCCAGGTTGTCTGGGACTTGCTCTTCAGATCAGGCTGACCTTGAACTCATGTGGATTCTCCTGCTTCAGTCTCCTGAATGTTGAGGTTGCAAGCGTGCGCCACTACACCCAACTTTTAGTTGGAATTTATTTATTTATTCATTCATTCATTCATTCATTCATTCATTCATTTATTTTGCGGTACTGGAGGTTGAACCCAAGCCCTCGCACTTGCATGCTTTGCAAGTGCTGGACCACTGAGCTTCACCCTCAGCTGCCCTCCCCCCACCCTTTTTTTTTGCGCTTTGAGACAGGGTCTCTCTGAATTACCCAGACTGCCTCTGGTCTCCAACTTGTGATCCTCCTGCCTCCGCCTCCTGAGTGGCTGGGATTATAGGAGTGCACCACTGCACTCCGCTAGTTGGAAAATTTTTTAAATAAACATCTTACCATAGGAAAAATCTAGAATATGGTGGGAATTTTGTGGGAATTTTATATAGATATTAAAATAATGGTCACGAGCATAATGGTGGAGGACTCCTAAGATAGAAAATGAGCTGTTCTTCCACTTAGTCTTTCTCTCTTCTCCCTCCACTCTGGGCCCCACCTTCTCTTCTGTCTCCAGACCAGGTGTCTGCCTCTCCCTTCTCTAGGGCCTGCCATCTTGTCTATCCAAAGCTCTTTTCTTTTCAAAAGCCTGCTTAACTCTTCTGTTCTCTGGTCTCTTTACCTTCCCTTGGGAAACAGAAATATCCTCCGTCAAGTTACCCTGGGAACACAGCTTTTTCCAAGTTCCCTTGCAGAGCTACCTAAGCTTCTTCAGGTGCCTCGGTTTTACTGGTAATTATTTCTTAAAGGTGTACTATCTTTTAATAAACCTTTTCTAGACTCTCTACTTTTAAAAAAAGATATGAAATTAATACAAATAAAGTGTAATTCCTAGGTGAGCATGAAATGTATTAGAAAAATTAGCAAATAAGAAAGCATTGGTCACAGATCTAGACACGTGGCTCTGGTCATTGCTGGCACAGTGATGATGACTGTTCCTTTTTAGATTCTTTCCCCTGCTTTGTAATTTTTGCAGTGTTATAAGTGCAACCACAAAATTATAAATAGTTTCATGGAAACACCATAACAACTCAGGCACAGATAAACGTTGTCATTCATGTTCATTTTGTTCATGTTCATTAAATCCATTAATAAGCAAGAAGTTGCCGCCTGTCTTTCTTCTAGCTACCAGGAGGACAATGATGAGGCAGCTAGAAGATTCTGGGTTTCACAGACCTTAAATTCTTAGTGTATTTTAGCTTTTCCAGTTGAGCATATTTTCATTCTCTTTGGTTTGAAATTCGCACATTGTCTTACGGATATAGCTACACTGACCCTTTTACAAATGTCAATGTTCATTTGTTCATTGAACAAACTAATTGAAACTTGGGGGGGAAATGCCTAAGGCAGTTACAGACCTAAAAGATAGGTGAACCCAAGAGAAAAAGTCCTTACCCTTCCGAGCTTGTACTCTTGCAGGTGGAGTAAGTAAAGAAGGCAATGTGTAGCTTGGCTTCAGAGAGTGGTGAAAGCTAGGCAGAAAAACGAAGCAGGGCCAGGGACTAGAAACTCATAGCACCATGGAGACGCTACAGATAGGACATGCAGGAAAAGTGTCCTTCAAGAGTGATATTTGTTGGGAGCTGGGATTTAGCTCAGTTGGTAGAGCGCTGCGCTGCAGTCTCTGAGGTCCCGAGTTCAATTCCCAGCACCGCAAAAATGGGAGAAGCACCTGGCAGTCCACTCCCAAGGAAATCCCAAAATAGTCAGCCATTGAAAACCCTATGATGGTCGCTATGAGTTGGATACCGACTCGATGGCACCTAACAACAACAACAACAGAGAAGTGTGGGACTGGGTGGACTGCTTATCTAAGAGAGAAGCTTGATATAGGCAGAGGCAAAGCAAATGCCGACTTCCCGAATTGGAAGTGTACTTAACCTGCTCAGTGAGCAGCAAGAAGGCAGGTGTGAGCGAGCTGTGTGGCAGAAGAGATCGGTGTTAATTCTGTGTTGTCTGCAGAAAGCAGGTGGAGTCAGTCTGCCCCACGCTTACCATGGGGCGACATCAACTCTCCAGAGGGGTCACCACACTGCGGTCACCTGTACATGGGGGACCGACGCGCAAGTCGGCTGCGTGCTCGCCGCCTGGCGGACCCGTCTGGCTGGTGTCCAGTGAGCTGCCAGGGTGCAGACGGGACTTTCTCGCGACTTCTCCACTGACTCTTGGCTGCCTGTGGTCTTCCTGAGCCTGGCTCCAGCATGGCTTCCTCACCTGGGTAGAGCAACTCCCTGCAGCAGCCACATCCGGGAGGGCTCAGGCTTCCCCAGGTGATAAGGATGCAATTCATTGCGCGCAGCCTCCCAGGCCCTCGGAGGCCCCTGTGCACAGGCCGCACCTGGTCAGGGTCAGGTCAGCCAGGGTCAGGTAGTCTCTCTGTTCTCAACACGCCGGCGCTAGCCGAGGACAGGCTGGCCTTCTACCTCGGAAGTCCAGCCTTGGTTTCCTGCCTACTGCTCTGGGCCACAGATTTCAGACTTGCCAGCTCCGTGCGCACATGTCAGTGCCTTACAGTTTCTCTAGGTGGAGAGATGGATAGACAGACTCGGTTTCTCTAGACAGCCCTGATTGATGCCCAGCCAGCTGCTTTCTGCTCTCCTACCTGCCCTGGCTGTGGTGGCTCTTCCTGTAGCTGCTCTGTCTATTACACAGAAGTCATCTTTTTACCTTCTCAGTTACTTATCTAACACTTCACATCTAGTTAAAATTCTTTGTTCAAATAATATCTCCTCTCTCTCTCTCTCTCTCTCTCTCTCTCTCTCTCTCTCCCCCCTCCCTCTCTCTCTCTCTCTCTCCCTCTCTCTTGCTCTCTCATTCTCCCTCCTTTCTCTGTGTTTTTTCACTAAATGTCCATCAAAGAACAAATGCATGAGGAACATGTACATATATTTTCAGTGGAATACTAGTCACAAGAAAGCATGAAATGCTATCATTTGTGACAATGTAAATGAACCTGGGAAACTTTTTAAAGTGAAATAAATCAAGCGTAGAAAAACAAACACTTCACAAACCTCACTCATATGTAGAATCCAAAAAAGTGGGTCTCAGCTGGGTGCCAGGCTGGGGTTTACCTCAGTAGATATAGGGCTGCCCTGCACTCTCTGGATCCCCAGTGCCACAAAAATGAGAGAAGGACATGGCAATACACTACTGAAGCAATCTCTAAACAGTCAGCCAATGAAAATTCCATGAAGGTCTCTATGGGTGGGACCGGAATAAACAGCTCCTAACAACAATAGCTGGGTGCCATGGCACATGCCTGTAATCACAGCAACTTGGGAAGCTGAGGCAAGAGGATGGTGAGTTCAAGTCCAGAGGTAGCCTGCACAAATTTGCAAGACCCTGTCTCAAAACAGAAAATAAAAACAATCCTGGGGGTGCAGCTCAGTGGTGGAGCACACGGTGTTCAATCGTCTAGTACCAAGAAAAAAAAAAAATGTGGCTCTCACAGAAGTTGAGAGTAGAACAAGGGTTACCAAAAGCTGGAGAGAGGAGGGGGAGGGGAAGGGGCAGAGGCTGGTCTATGGGACAGTGTCATAGTTTGATAGTTCTGATGGTCCATGGCTCATCAGCAGAAATGTAATGAACAGCAATGCATTATACATCTCAAAATAATTAAAAGAGAGGATTTTGAATGTACATACCACAAAGAAGTGGCAACAGTTTAAAGTGATGGGTATGGTAATTATCCTGAGTTGATCACTATGCAATGTATGTTGCTGCTGTTGTTAGATGCTGTTGAATCATGTCCAACTCATATCGACCCTATGTACAACAGAACAAAACACTACCCAACACTGTGCCATACCCATAATTCTTTTTATGTTTAAGCCCATTGTTGCAGTCACTGTGTTGCTCAATGTATACATGAATCAAAATACTACATTGTACCCCTAAAGGAATATGGATAGTATGTACCAATCAAAAAACCTAATCAATTTTAAAGTAATTCTGTCCCTTGATGTGACTCTGATGCTCTCTTACTGATGTCTTGTGCCATGACATTTCTCACTACACTCTGTCTAACATGTGACACTTTAAGAGGATGACCACTGTTGTCCATGCCCTGAGTGAGGCTTCCACTTCCACCTTCATTTCTCAAGGCCTCTCTGAAAAGTTCATCAGAGAAGTTTTCTCCATATGCAAAGCTGAGATGCGTTAATGGAATTAAACATTACCATAAACTTGTTGTTGTTGTTAGGTGCTGTTGAGTCAGTATCCGACTCATGGCGACCTTCATAGGGTTTTCAATGGCTGACAGTTTTGGGATTGTCTTGGGAGTGGATTGCCAGGCCCTTCTCCCATTTTTGCAGTGCTGGGAATTGAACTCCTGACCTCAGAGACTGCAGCACAGCACTCTACCAACTGAGCTAAATCCCAGCCCCCACCATAAACTTAGGAGTCAGCATTTACTTCTGCTACTCCTCCCTCCAGTCACAGGTCCATCCTGCCGCTATACTTCTTTCCCACTAAGTTATCACAGAATAGTCAGTATTCATTAATGCCTACATATACTGTATCATTTTTCCTAGAGGAAAAAAACTGTACTTTAAGACCTTTGATTATCTTAAACCACACTACCAAAAGTCTTTAGACTACTGTATTAAGTGATAATTAACTTTATTATTTTTAACCTATGCTTTGTATGAATAATGCATTCAGGGTTTGTTCATGGAACAAAGTGTGCTATTTTATGGAGTGTTGGAAACCCAAATAAATTCCATATTTTAAAATTTCACAGTTTCAGTCATTAAAACAAATGCATATTAAGCACATCCATTTTAGTCATTCACCTAAAGCTGCCTGTTGTTCAAACTGTGATTAAAATTCACCCATGCCTCGGTGGGTAGGATTGTGTAATTAAAATGCAAATTTCAACAAAGATCATTGCTCATTGAATAGATAAAAATGACTACAAATGTTTTCATGCCATTCTACTATATGTCAATTTGTCAAAATATACTTTGAAGCTTGACAAATTATTCTTGCATTGGATATCTGATTTTATTTGAGGTAATAAAAATTAACAAACCAAGAAAATCTCCATATTTCATGAAAGAAAATCAGCTCTTGATTTGTTGGAATTATAAATGGCATGAATTTCCTGCTATGGTAATGTTAAGCATTACAGTCTAGAAAAAAATTAACTGCTTCAAGTTCAGCATCAAGTACTATTTTTCTATATTTCAGAAACATGGTCATATTTTTTAAATAATTAAAAGTTAAAATTTACTTGAACCTCAAAGACTGTCACAAAAATCATATATCCCACCTAGATTTTCTTATTTCTGTTTAATAAGTCATACATGACATTTGATAATTTTATCTTATTTTTCATTATTTTAAGCTATTAAATAAAACCTAACTAAATGTTCGTTAAAAATAAGTCAAACATTGTTGTTAGGTGCCCTCAAGTTTATGTCCTACTTATAGTGACCCTACGTACAACAGGTAAAACCCTATTGTTAGTGCTTCTCTGCTATTCATAGGGTTTTCAATGGCTGATTGTTTTTTGGGAGTGGGTTGCCAAGTCCTTCTCCTAAGTTTATAGCACCTCATGTTCCCAGGTGGTCTCCCACCCAGGTACTAACCAGGCCCGGCCCTGCTTAACTTATGAGATCTGACAGGATCAGACACCACAGTGGTATGGCTGCAGGCAACTCAAGCATACAAAAATACAAATAGAAATAAAATAGAACATGAAACTTTGGTCCTCATTCTCTCCCACCTCGAATGCCTATTTCAGGGCCACTCTTGGTTAACAACTTTATAGGCAATCACCCTAAAATTAGAAAGGAAATCTGCACCCATAGGCATATGAAAATGGAAATCACTCTGAATCATTTTGTAAATCTGTGATTATTTTAATTTAGAACTTTTATTTCTGCAAATGTATTCAAGCATTGTTGTTGTCAGGTGCTGTGGATACAGATCCAACTCATAGGGACCCTGTGTACAACAGAAAGAAACATTCCCCAAAAACTGTGCCATGCCTGGCACTATGTCAGTGCTTCTATGCTGTTTATAGGGTTATCAATGGTTGATTGTCTTTTTGGAGTGTGCTGCCAGGTCCTTCTCCCTATCCAAGCATATTGGTGTTATAGTCTATGTGGTGACTGTAACAAATTTATGAGGCCAGTCACATATTTATAAGACAAATATGTGTTTTTTATTTTTCTACTACATACACTTTTTGTTAATAGTATTGTTTTAAAAAGAATTGTTGCAACAAATGATGGACGCAATTTAAAGTGTGATAATATAAACTGCCCTCTAAATAATGTATAATAATTCACATTCTTACCAAAAGTACATGAGTATGTGTGAAGATTTAAATGTTTAAAGTCAGCATTTTGATAAACATGTGTTACAAATACACACTGATCTTTTAAATTTAATTGATGTTATCTGTACTTCAAAATTACCTATATTTACATAATTCATTAAACTATGGTAAAATTTGGGCTGGGATTTAGCTCAGTTGATAGAGCGCTGCACTGCAGTCTCTGAGGACCCGAGTTCAATTCCCAGCACCGCAAAAATTGGAGAAGGGCCTGGCAATCCACTCCCAAAGCAATCCCGAAACTGTCAGCCATTAAAAACCCTATGAGGGTCGCTATGAGTCGGATACTGACTCGACGGCACCTAACAATGGTAAAATATAGGTAAATATATGCTCCTGCATTTTCTGTCTCCTTACCTATTTCATTTGTCCATAATGAAATCATAAAGGATTGGATTATACTATTTCATTTGGGTGTTCAAATATATTATTTACATTTATTGATTACAACCAGGAATACATCATTGATACATACATGAGCATAAGGGAGACATTCTTTTACTTAATGGCAAAAAAATATCCCTTTTACTTTTTCCTAATCTCAAAGTAAAGGAACCCTAAACTCAGTGACCCCCATGTGTCTGTCAGCTTGCAGTGCTGTGGGGGCTTGCATGTAGCTGTGATGCTGAAAGCTAACCCACCGGTATTTCAGATACCAGCAGGGCCTCCCATGGTGGACAATTTTCAACTGAGTTTCCAGAAAGACAGACTAAGGAGAAGGACCTGGCAGCCCACTCCAGAAACACTAGCCACAGAAAACCCTATGAATAGCAAAGAGTGGTGGAAAATTCAAACTGTCAAATAGAGTGGTGGAAAATGAGCCCTCCAGGCGTGAAAGCATTCAAGAAACGATTGGGAAAGAGCTGCTTCCTCAAAGTAGAGTCAACTTTAATGATAAGAATGGAGTAAAGCCCCTGGGACCTCCTTTTGCTGATGTGGCATAACTCAAAATGAGAAGAAACACAGTAGCTGCAACAATACATTCAAACATAAAAATATCATGTATGTGGCACAGTGATGGGCAGTGTTTCGTTCTACTGTACTTAGGGTCACTGAGACTCAGATCCGACTCAACGGCACCTGAAAACAAACAAACTCAATGAATTATGTGTCACCCACACTTTATATTTCCAGTCTCACTGTTACAGGCTTAACTTTGCCCCAGTCTTTCTTATGCACTCCATATACAGAAATTGTGGATTTGAATTACAAGAGAACAAAAGCAAGACTCATCATAACTTTGGCAATTTTTCTGTCATTGTATTCTAATCTTACAGTTGGATTTGAAAATGCACTTTTCTTTTTTCCCTAATTTTTAAGTGGGGTCCTCTCTTGTTCGGAATGTCTACAGAGCAGCCTTTTAGCTTCAGTAACTTTGCTTGTGTTTCCTATGTCTTTTGTCTTCCTGCCTGATGCTTTAACCTCCTAGGACAAAAATCTGTGCCTCACTCACTGCCTGCTTTTCTAAGCCACATCTCCAAGTCAGCCACGTTTCCATGTACAACTGCCAGGCAGGTAAATAATACAATTATACACTAGAACCCAGACAATAAACCGGTGCCAGAAATTGCTTTCCATGACTATACTGCTTTGGTGATCAGGTAAATCTGCCCATTTTGACTTCCTTCTAATGATGGATTAGAAATCTTAATGTACACAACAAGTCAGATTTATATAATGAAGCGTGTTTAGCAGAACAAATTCAATGGCATAAGCATAGGAAGGTGGATCACCATGTCTCCAATTTGTATTTCTCAACTTCTAGTCTTCTACCTACTTTTATCACCTTCATTTTATCTATAGAACTGAAGGCAGATCGTTCTTTTCCCGTATGTCCACCAACACATTAAGGAGTTAATGGAAGATGACAAAGAGAAGAACTGAACTGCCCCTCATTACTGAACTTCAATGCCTTCTAAAAAAGAAATGCATAGAGTTTGAATAGATCATATATTTAGTAACACATGACAGAGCATAAGTGAGAATAAATATGTTGTTCAAAGATTTTACTAAATCTAAAGACATGTTTAAGCTAATTTTTTTTCTGAGATAAGAATGCATAAAATATTATATATAGCTCACTAGGTTTAAAAGATCTTTCAGATGTTATTATGGAGATAAATACTCTCTGGAACACTTAAAAGGCATATGATGGTATAAAAACATAACACTAAGCATCTATTTCCATTGTAAAATTACTACAGTGAGCTTAAAAATTTTAAGGGTAGCCCAGTAGTAAAAAGAAAATGTGCTTTACACTACTTTTTAATACAAACACACTTAGTATGATGCGACATAGAATACCATAATCATTTATTTTATGCCTCACTCCTGAATAAAACCACCAGCAAATTGATTATCAGCCAACAATGAAACCAGTCAAATATGACACAGCTTACAAAGTACATGATCAAAAAGAATGAAGAATATTTAAATTATTTAAGAAACAAAAACATTATTACAGTAAAAGACGCAATGTCATTAATCCACCTCAAACTACTCAAACACCCTGCTTCAAACTCACTTATCCCAGCCTTCTTGCCACTTTTTGAAGGAGTTCTGAAAGTCCTCTTTCATGAGTATCTTTAGTTTCATCCTCCATCACGACAATGGTCTCTATCACACATTGCTTCTCATGTGAAAATTTCTGTCAAAAAAAATTATAATGTGTCCTCATCCACCTTATTCACTGGATTTGGCACTGTGCAACTTCCTGGCTCTTCCCCAAAGTCAAAGCGACCATGAAATATAGACATTTTGAATAGGTTCAAGACACTGAGGCAGCCAGGAGAGTGTAACTAAAGACACCCATGATCCAGGTGCGGTGGCACAGGCCTGTAATCTCAGTGACTGGGGTAGTGGAGGCAAGATGATGGTAAGTTCAAGGCCAGAGGCAGTCTGTGTAACTTAGTGAAACTTCGTCTCAAGATGCAAAAAAAAGAGGGGTGCTGGGGCTCAGCTCAGTAGTATTGCACTTTCAAGGAATGTGCAAAGCCCTGGATTCAACCCCAACTACTGCAAAAAAACTCAGACATTCATGAAAAAGGACTTCCAGAACTGCTTCAGAAAGTGGCAAGAAGGATGTGATAAAAGTGTTCGAGGCCCACGGACAGTATTTTGAGGGGGATTCATGGCAATGTGTCTTTTATTGTAATGAATGTTTTATTTAAACATTTACTGTATCTTTTGATCACACTGTGTACAGTTCCGCCCCCATAAACACTAGGCATAAATTTTATGCTTTTCACTCTGTTCTGAGTGGAATGTCAACTGGTATGTGTGTCATGAACAAATTCCCTCATCCTCTTTCTTCCTGTTGGAGCCCTGGTGGGAGAGGAGCTGTTGGGAGAAACACAGGAGGGCCAGATGGCCGCGAAGGTTCCCAGCTCTGTCCTGCTGATGTGGATACAGGCCGAGCAAGACCCTTGGATACATCCTCTGATCTGCTGTCAGCCTGCCTTATTTACTGTGCTGGGATTAAAGGTGTGCCCCATCATGCCACGTTCACTGAATGCCTCTTAAATGATTTGTGGGACACCTCTCTCCCCTCCCCTCTTCAGGCCTTCAGATACTTCCCCAGTGATTTAACATTATCTTTTTAGTGTCACAAATCAGGCCAGAGCATTTTTTAATTTTAATATCCTCAAATTACCAGTTTAAGGTTTTTTTAAACTGTTATCTGCCAAGACCCTAAATGACCCAAAACTCAAGTTCTATCCATATAAAACTGGCTTAAGGCTGAAAAATGAACTGTCAAATACAGTATTTGGGGTTTAGCAGATCAACTGAAGGCAGAGGATAAATGGAAAAATGCTAGCCTTCAAAAACTGCTAGAACATTGAGGAAGAGCAGTAGGGACTATAGTCTCAGTGCTTGGACTTGCTCCCACCCTGTGGCCAGTGAAAATAATTACTTGTCCATGTGCTCCTGAAATCACAGGTAAAGTTAAAAAAATACCATGGTGGTTATAAAGGAAAACAAGATATCAAATTTAATGAGATGTAGGTAAGCAGTATTTGAGAAAAATTCATAGCTGTGGAAGCATATATGAGAGGGGAACACCTACACTGTATCTTCTCAAGCAGGTAGAAAAAGAACACATCAAACCAAAGCCAAAAACAGGAAGAAAACCATGAACATCAGAATGGAAAATAATGAGAAAGATAAAGGAAAAACAAGAGAGAAATCAAAGAACTCAAAAGTGATCGTTGGGAAAGAAAACAAACTGAAGAGCCTTGACCTTGATTTAAAGAAAAAATGTAGGTTTCCATAATCAGTAAGGCAAGAGACAGTGTGGGTCATATGCGAGAATGTTAGGAATAATTGTATGTTAACAACTTAGAAAAAGAAAATGAAATCCAAGAATTCCTGGAAAGATACAACTGCCAACACATACTCAATATGAAACAGATAACCGGAATGGCACTGGGATTTCATTTGTTTGTTTGTTTGTTTGTTTGCTTATTTGTGGTGGGGGAAACAAATCAAGGCCTTGGGGCATACTAAGCAAGCACTCTACCAGCTGACCTATACCCCCAGCCAGGGCATAGGCCCTTCAAAAGAATATAAATTTTAGCTGAAAACCCCAGGTCTAGATAGCTTTACTGGAAAAGTTTTGCTAAATACTTAGTGAACAAATAACACAAATGTTACACAAATTCCTGCAGGAAATTGAGAAAGAGAAAATATTTCCTGACAATATACAAAGCTATCATTACTCTAACATCAGATTATATAAATCCTCAAATTATTTGAAAATTAAATAACACTTTCAAGTACTCCTGAGTAAAGTTGAAGTTTTACAAATCACAAATAAGTTAGGAACTATCTTAAAGGGAATGTTAATAAAAATTTACCAAATTTCATTTAATATAAAGAGTTAGAAAAGATAACTATATACTGATATATCTCAGATACATAGATGAAAAAATTCTTAATATTTTAGGGAATTGAATCCAATAATAAATAAAAGATCAAGACATAATCAAGTGGCATTTATCTTCAAAATGCAATATTGGTTTGACATTTGAAAATGAATTGATAAAATACACCACACTAATAGAAAAAAGTCAAAAGGTAAATTACATCAATAGTCACAGAAAAGGTATTTGGTGAAATCTAATATTCATTCAGGGATGGGGTTTAGCTCAGTTGGTATAGCGCTGTTCCACACTTTCTGAGGACCCAGGTTGGATCTCCAGCACAGCAGAGTTGGGAGAAGGATGTGGCAGTCCATGCTAGAAATGAAAATCTGCCATTGAAAATCCTATGAGGGTCACTATGAGTTGGACCTGACTTGATTGCACCTAACAACAACAACATTCATTCTGATAAAAACTTTTCAACAACTACTAATAAAGTGAGATTTCTTCAACATGATAAAGGGCACATATGGACAACATCTATTTAATATTATGCTTTTTGTTGAAATAGCACTTTCCCCCTACAATCAGAAACAAGTCATGGATGTTAATTTTCATCAACCATAGTCTGCTTTTGTACTGAAGGAGCTCATTTGCTATTCTAAGAAAAACAAACACAAGGCATCCACAATGTAATGGGAGTAATAAAATTATTCTTACTCATATAATATATGCTTATCTACAGTTCCCAGAACTTAGAAATGACCTTAGGGAAGATGCAGTACACAAAAATCAATGTATAAATCATTTATGTTTTCTATATCCAAGTATAACTTGAACTTTAAATTTAGAAACAGTATCATTTATAATAACATGAGGAAAATATGAGCTACTTCAGGATAAATATGATAAAAGATGCATGACATCTACACATTGAAAATGAAGCTGGGCACAGTGGCACACACCTATAATCCCAGTAACTCAGGAGGTGGAGGCAGGAGGATTGCAAGTTCAAGGCCAAGGGCATTCTTCATAACTTAGTGAGACCTTGCCTTAAACTACAAATATAAAAACTTGTCTGAGATGCAGCACAGTGGTAGAGCACTTGCCAAATATGTGTGAGGCCCTGAGTTCAGCTCTCAAGTACTGAAAAACAAAAAGACTGTTTCTGAGAGAAATTAAAGAAGGCCTAATAAACTTGGAGAGAAAGACCATATTCATGGATGTCAAGACTCAGTAACAATGACATGCCAACTTTTCCCAGTATACTCTTTCAAAAGAGTGTAAATTGGCAATTTGGATCTAAATTTCATGTAGAAATATCAGTCTCAGAGTTGTCAAACTTCTGATTAAAAATTATAAAGTGAAAGGACTTATACTATCATTACTTTGTAATGCTACAATATTTAATACAGTGTGGATTGTGACAAGATATTCACAGACCAACCCAATAAAATTAGGAGTGCAAAACCAGACCCATATATATAGGATCAATTATTTTTTGGTAAAGAATGATAACCTAGTGGATAAAGAATAGTATTTTCAACGTGTGCTTTAACAATTGGATATTCCTTTTAAAAGAGCTTTGATATATCTCACTCTTAAAGCAAGTATTAACTCAAAATGGATAACAGATCTAATATTAAAAAAGAATACTATAAAAATCTAGGAAATACTATAATTGAAATTTTCTGTCCTGAGATAGGCAGGATAGATTAAGTTTTGTATTCTTAAATATACTGAGAGTACAATCCATTAAAATATAATAAATTAAACTTAAGCTAAATTAAGAACTTCTGCAGTTGGACAACATAAACAGGCAATTCCCACAAATGATATTCCTGTGGCAAATAAGCACATAAAAAGACCCTCAATATCTTCAATCATTGAGGAAAGGCAAATTAAAATTATGATAAGAGATAACAGTATGCCCATAAGAATGTCTAAAATTCAAAAGGCTGCCCTTACAAGGAATTTTCTTTAGACTGCTGGTATGAACATGAAATGGTAAAATCCTTGGAAAATACTTTTCTAATTTCTTAAAACATTTAACATATGTATGTATTTTATCCAGTTTTTTCACTACACAATTTTCCCCAAAGAAATAAAACCATGTGTCAATACAAAGACTTGCTCATAAATGCTTAGGATAGTTTTATCTGTTATATCCAAAAACTCAGAATAGAATAAATGGGCATTAACAGGTATACTGATATAAAAATACTGACACAGTCATCAATAAGAATGTACTCAGCTGTAAAGGGGAATGAAGTTTTGATGCATATAGTCACATGGACAAAACAAAAAATACTGTTGCAGCATAAAAAAAGCTAAGGGAAAAATCATACATGTTTTATAATTCTATTTGTACAAAATTCTGGAGAATGCAAACTAGTCTGTAGTAACAGAAAGTAGTCTGGAAGAGAGACAGAGAAGTTCACGATTTGTCTTTGGTGTATACCATATCTTCTCTCAGAACAGGTTTTATACCTCTTGAATTGGAATATGCAGGGACCTAAATAGCATTACAGCCCAAGAGAAATCATGGAGAAGAAGCACTTGAGGACGTTTCTTGGAAGGCAGGTGCTGCAGGCAGAGTGGTTGCTTTTGCCGGCAAAACCCTTTCCAGGAGAGCTCGGTTTTACTTTTTAAAGCCTTAAGTGTTCCTGTATGAATATTTCTATATCATATCACAATACCATGTTTCTATGATATTTAGTATTCTCACCTGCTATAGAGCACTGTATACATGATAGACTGTGTCTACCTAAACTATCCTTTAACAATGCCTATCTTATCCTTTCTGTCTGTCATCTGTCAGCCATCATCTACTTACTTATCTGTCCACTCATCAGTCAACCCACTAATCTATCAGTTTACGTGTATGCATGTGTGTCACATATCTGTGTATTTATAAAATAAGAAACAAGATAATTTTGCTACACATATTCTATTTCCTCTTATATTTTTCAAATTTTATTTATTTAATAAAAAAAGAATAAGAATTTGACTGAAGAGATTGGGGAAAAGTGCCACCTGTGTAGCACAAATTCAAACCCAAATCTCCCAGGAATCCAAGGCCTTCTGATCTTATGTGTCATGGATTAATTTCTTTTTCACCTTTTTGGCATATAGACCAGGAATAGATCAGGAATATTAGGTGACTTTTTGCTGCATACTTGAGTATTTTAACATATGCATGACTCTTTTATCAATATCCTATGTATAAGTATACATATACAATGCATATTTATAATTAAATCTAATCTAGGGTTCAGAAGTCCACAGGAAAATCAATTTTAGGAAAAAATTGAGATGAAAACAACTTAATGTGGTTAAGTCTTCTTTGAATTCTAAATCTGGATCAGAAATAGGATTATACATTTTTTATTTCAGTTCCTTAAAGTGGCTCACATTTTATTAAGCTGGGAATAATACCCTAGTTTCTCAATGCATTTTTATCATACTTTGCAGGTAAGTTTTTCCTATTATGCATGTATATGTATAAACTAATCCTATTTCCTGAAATTCTTCATTTGTGTGATGGAAAGTAGTAAGGCGGAAATGTATTAATTCTTGCTTTCACCTTTTTTAGATGCCAAGAAGAATTCATTATGATTCAAACTTGTGAGACGCTCAGATCTTAAGTAAAATTCCAGTATAGTAAATAATATTAAAATGCAAGTCAAAAATAAAAATAAACAAACAAACAAAAGGCCAGGGACACTCCATGGTTTAATATGGTATGAATCCATGTCTCAGGTTCCAGTGCTGAGAGCTCAGTCCCTGGTGTGATGTGAAGGAACATGTTCCTGGGGCCTGATTAGTTTTGGTGAGGGGCTGCCACAGAGAGGCAGCCTGACTCCAAGCCTCAGTTTGGCTTCCTGTCTTGCTATGTGACCTCTCATTCTTGAGCTTGCTCCAGCCATGCCGCCATCTGTCAGTGTCATGTAACAAAGGGATCCTTCAGCTGAGGCTGAATCAATGGGACCACTCAGTCTTGGACTTTCAGCCTCCAACTGTGAGCTAAATAATAATCCTTTATTATTTACTACCTAACCTCAGGCATTTTGTTATAGTAATTAAAAGTAAGCTACTACCTATACTAATGTCCATCTGTGGTTATCCAAAATGAATGTGTGTTAGAATATTATATATGAATATAGTGTTACAAGGCTGAACAGCTTTTGTTATTACTCTATTTGTGATTTTTATGTATATTCTCATTCATCTCACTCAGTACTATTGGAAACCTGGCTGGCAGCAGAGATGGCAGGAAAAGCCACTACTTAGAGGGCTGACAATACAGTGGTAAAATGAATTAAAATAATGGCCATTGCCTATACTTGAAAGACCCCAAAACCTCAATCAAAAAACTTCTGGACCTAATTAATTCCTTCAGCAAAGTTGCAGGCTACAAAATCAACACACAAAAATCAATAGCCTTTCTTTATACCAATTCCAAAGAAGAAGAGAAGGAAATTTCAGGAAAGATACCATTCATGATAACCCACCAGAAGATTAAATACCTTGGAATCAA
>VMDO01007263.1:0-92813 GCA_007922755.1 Pedetes capensis
AGTGACCATCCTTATCTCTTCTAATTAGTTTTGGAGTGAAATTTATTCTATCTGAAATTAAAATTGCCACACCTGCTTTCTTTTGTTCCCCCCCTGCTAGGTATACATTTTTCCAGCCCTTAACTCTCAGTTTATTCCCGTCTTTGTGGGTTAGATGAGTTTCTTGAATACTGCATATTGATGGTTTGTGTTTTTTCATACAATTAGCCAATCTCTGTCTCTTAATTGGTGAGTTAAGACCATTTACATTAATAGAGATTATTGAGGAGCATTTATTGTCATTTATCCAATCATTACCTCTTACTGATTTATGATTCATGTTTGCTTTGGACCTTTCTTGTGTTGGACTCATCTCAGTTAATCGGTTCTTTGATTTCCTTTGTAGGATTGTCTTAACTCTCCTGGATGTGGAATTTGATTTATTATCATCTCCAGTGCTGGTTTGGTTGTTGCATATCGTTTAAAAGCTTCAATGTCATTCTTGTTGTCTTGACTTGTTAGGTGCTGTCGAGTCGGTATCCGACTCATAGCGACCCTCATAGGGTTTTCAATGGCTGACTGTTTCAATGTCATTAAATGTCTTATATTCCTCATCTATTATCAATGATAATTTTGCTGGATATATTAGTCTAGGCTGGAGATTGTTTTTTCTTAGTATTTGAATCACCTGTGACCATTCCTTTCTAGCTTTCAGTGTTGATATGGAAAAGTCTGCAGTAATTTTTATTGGCTGTTTTTTATAAATGATAAGGGACTTCTGTCTTGCTGCTTGCAGGATGGCATCTCTGGTATCTAGTGCTAGAAATCGAGCTACGGTGTGTCTTGTGGATGATCTATTTAAATCAGCCTTCCTGGGAGTCCTGAACGTCTCAGTGGTGTGTGTATCCATTTCCTTTGCTATCTTTGGGAAATTTTTCTTGAGAATATCATTTAGTAGGTTGTGAAGGCCTCCAGTGATTCTTTCTTCTTGTTCAGGAATACCCATGATTCTTGTATTTCTTCTTTTCACTCTATCTGAGTTCTCTTGGAAATCTTTTTTAAAAACTTTTATCATTGATTACATTTCTAATTGCTTGCGTTTCAGCTCGTTTATGTCATCTTCTGCCTCAGAGATCCTTTGCTCTGATTCATCCAGTCTTGAAGAGAAGGATTCTTTAGCCGTGTTCAATTCTGATAATTTGGATTGAGTACAAGCAAAGTGGCTTGATTTTTCTTAATCATTTCTAACTGGGATGACAGAGCAGCTTCCAAATTAGAAACCTTTCTTTCAATTATCTCCAGTGTATTTTTAGTATTTGTCTTTATTTCTCTTAGCATGCTTATAACCATGACTCTGAACTCCGACTCAGATATCTCTAATAATTGCCAGTCTTTTGAGTGATCCATTGTGGTTGTATGATCTGTAGAGCTTTCAGCTCCATCCTGCCCCCTTGCGGTTTTTGTAATTTTATTTGATTTTCCCATAGTGTGGTCTGGAAAACAGAATCTACCAGTCCGACTCCAAGAGGGGTAATGGTTAGGGAGGCGATAGATTCCATTTCTCTTCTGTGGGGTGAGAAAAGGGGGGGATCTGGTGACAGAAGAGGTGGAAGGAGGAGGTAGAGGACAGAGGCTAATAGAAATTACTGTCAAAGTTAATATTAAGGTTGAGATTTAAGGGATAAATTATTAAAACAATGACACATATATAGCTTAAGATATAGCGAAGGAGGGTAGAAAAAGGGAAGGGAGTAAAAGAAGAAAGGAAGAAAAATAGGGAAGAAAAAGAGAAAAATAAAAAGGAAAAGAAAGAAAGAAAAGAAAGAAAGAAAAAAAAAAAAAGAGGCAAATCTCACATATGCACTCTCCCAAACACTAATAAAAACACTTGTAGTCGGGTGCGGTGCTGCACACCTGCAATTCCAGCGGCTTGGGGGTTGGAGGTAGGAGGGACGAAAGCCCGATTTCTGTGCAACCCAATTAGACGCTATCTCAAAAAGAAAAAAAAAGGGGGGTCCTGGGATGTAGTGTGGCGGTCCAGCACCTACCAGACAAGCAGGCACAGAGTCCTGAATTCAAACCCCCATAGAAGGAAAAAAAAAATTTATTACTAATAAAATTAAGATAAAAATTTTAAAAAAGTAAAATACAAAGAAAAGAGACAAAATAGAATAAAATATACAATAAAATAAAATTCCAGATCTCATGCATAGACTCTCCCCCATACATATAACAACTCTTGTAGTCAGGTGCAGTGAAGGACACCTGGAATCCATGTGACTTGCGGGATGGGGGCAGGAGGGTCTCAAGCCCGAGATCTGTGCAGCCCAGCAAGAGCCTATCTCAAAAAGCAAAAAATGTATGGGCTGGGGCCACAGAGTGTCAGTCCAGCTTCCACAAAGGAAGCAGGCTCAAGACCCTGTTAACAGTAGAAACATATTATTTTGAAGGTGGAGTCTGAACTGACTACAACCAGTTCGACCAGGTGGATTGGATAATGCAGGGTGCAATGTTCCCAATAGAGCTCAGGGTGGCAGTATTTCCACACAATCCGCAGTAACCGTCGATCTTATTGGGTCCATATAGCCAAACTCTTCATAATAACCTGGATTTAATTGGGGCCCCGAGTGCCCAAAGAGACTGTTCCACGAAATATTCTGTGACTATTGCATTGTTCGAGAGGCAGTGGAACCTGTGGGGTCTTCCCTGAAGTTCTCCCGGTCCCATGTAGGTCGGGCGCCAATTCCCCAAATCAGAGATTTCCTCCCCAAAACCTACAGCATGGGGGGAATATGACTGCTCTCATGGAGTTTTTATTGCAGGGTTTTCCGCGCACTTGGGAGGACCATATCCTCTTGTGGGCAGGATGTTCCCCTGCCACCCCAGAGGGAATCCGAAACAGACCTTGTGTGCTGCAATCGCGCTTGGAACTGCTCTGCTTGTGGCGAACTGCACTGCCAGGCTCTGCCGAAAAGGAGCTCCCCGTCCACGTGTGACTCAGCCGCCTCCACAAACCCCAGACCTTTCCGCAGTACAGTGGGGTGATTTGGGCTCACCTCTGGTGTGTCTGGGATCCAGGTATATGTGTGCCCAAATTTCTGTGGAGTTTGCTACGGTAGACCTGACCCGCCGCGACAGGAGGGAGGGAGCCACGTCTCAGCTCTAGATGCAGATTGTTGGCACCGGCTTCCCTGTTCACTCTGTGGCCGCTATGGAGGGCGTTCATGTGCCCCCTCACGGTGACTCACCTAGGATCTGCAGTCTGTGTCCCGCAGGCGTGATGAGAGTGTGCTGCCAAGGTTGCACTCCGTGTTGGGTCCAGGCCCGTGGGCCCATGTGCGCGAATTCCCCTCCAAGTCTCTGGGATTCTATCCGCTGTCTGTGTGATGGCGAAATGGCAGCGGTCCCACTGCTGGCCACTGTGTAGCTCCTCTGAAGCCTAATCCTTGATTTCAGTGTACGCCTAGTTTCATTCTCTATCTCTCAAATTAAATTATCTCTGTTTCTATTTATTCAATTTGATTTTTAAACCCCTAATCAAGGCTTCCCATTGCTCTGGAACAGAAGGTGTGTGTTATCTGTCCGCCATCTTGACTCCGCCCCGGCTGGATTTTTTTTTTATTGCAGGGCTTTCCGCCCACTTGGGAGTCCACTTGGGAGGACCATATCCTCTTGTGGGCGGGATGATATCCAACTGCCCTGGAGGGAATCTGCAGCAGGTCTGTCCGTGCGTGGTGATCATGCTCAAAACTGCTCTGGGACTAATTGTGCTGCTAGGCTCTGCCGAGAAGGAGCACTCTGTCTGCGTGTGGCTCAGTCACCTCCGCAGACCCCAGCCTACTCCACGGTGAAGTGGGATGACTTAGAATCACCTCTGGTGTGTCTGGGATCCGGGTGTATATGTGCCCATATGTCTGTGGAGATCGTGCCTACACAATTGTCCAGCCACAACAGGAGGGAGGGAGCCGAGTCTCAACTCTGGACGCGCACCGCTGGCACTGGTTTCTCCGTTCCCTCTGTGATTACTCCCTGCACCCTTGCATATCCACTCTAGTGGATCTGATCCCTATTTTCTTGCCTGAGGGTCCTACAACAGCCCAGCATCTCTGGCTGCGGGGTGTGTGCCTCTAGGGATGACGATTCCATGTGCCACCTCAAACTGACTCACTCAAAACTTGTAGTTTGTGTCCCATGGGCGGGGTGACAGTGTGATGTCAAGGTTGCACTCCATGTTGGATCCGGCCCTCATGGATGTGTGCACGAAGTCCCCTGCGAGACTCCGGGATTCTATCCTCCATCTGTGTGATGGTGAAATGGCAGAATGGCGGTCTAGCTACTGTACTCTGTGTAGCTCCTCAGAAGCCAAATCCTCGATTTTAGTGTTCATGCAGCTTCATCCTCTATCTCCCAATCGAAGCTATCACTGTTTCTACCTAGTCAGTGTAAGTTTCAAACCCCTAATCAATACTTCCCTCTACTCCGGACAGAAGGCGTGCGTTATCTGTCCGCCGTCTTGCTCCCCTTGGTTACCTCTTGTATTAACATCTTATGTTAGTATATTTGTTAAAATTTATCAGATGATATTGTTTCATTATTATTAAATAAAGGCTATAATTTATTCAGATTTCATTAGTGTTATTACTTAATGTCTCTTTTTGTTTGTTTCTTTCAGGATCTCATCCAGCATGCTGTAGTATATTTAATTATCATGTTTCTTTGGGCTTCTCTTGGATTGGGAATATTTTATACTTTGTTTTTGGTGACTTTAACAGCTTTGAAAAGTACCGGTAAGGTATTTTATGGCATGGGATTTGTCTGATTTTTTTTCATGTTTAGATTGAGGTTGTGGGATTGGGGGAGAAAAACTACAAAGGTAAAGTTGGTTTTCATCCCTTCATACCAAGAGTACACACTGTCAACCTGAATTACTGCTGCTGAAGTTGATCTTGATCACCTGCCTAAGCTACTGTTTGTCAAATTACTATAATGCTGCTTGCTTTTCCTGCCTTTCTATACACATAGAAAGGAAATCACCACATGCAATTACATTTAAAGAATGAAGAGTTAAACCTATTGTTTTAAAAATTGATTTGTCTGACACTTTCATTGCTATGTAATTTAAAAAATATGTCCTAGATAGAATTTCTGGGTTAGGTATCCATATTACAAGTATCTGGCAAATACATTCTACCAGGTTGCCAGTCTTAGATACTTTTAATTTTAATGAGCTTCACTTTTTCACTTTTTCTTTTGTTGTTTGTAATGTTTGCTGACTTCAGCATGGATGGCAACTCAATATCAAGAAAACAAAAATCTTTACAACTGGGTCAGTAAGTAACTTTATGATAAATGGAGAAAAGATTGAGGTTGCCCAGGACTTTGCTTTACTTGGTTGTGCGATCAACACCCATGGAAGCAGCAGTCAAGAAATCAAAAGATGCAATGCATTGAGAAAAGTTGTTGCAAAAGATTTTAAAGTGTTGAAAATTAAAGATGTCACACTGAAGAAGAAGGTGCACCTGACTCATGCTATAGTATTTTTAGTCACATTATGTGGTTGTGAAAGCTGGACATCGAGTAAAAGAGACAGGAGAAGAACTGATGCTTTTGAATTATGGTGCTGGATATGAATATTAAGTATGCCATGGACTGCCAAAAGAATGAACAGATCCATCTTAGAAGTGCAACCAGAGTGTTCCTTGGAAGCAGGGATGGCTAGATTGTGTATTTTGTATTTTGGACATGTATTCAGGAGGGACCAATCCTTGGAGAAGGACATCATGTTTGGGAGAGTGGCAGATCATTGAAAGTAAGGAAGACCCTCAACATGATGGATTGACACAGTTGCTGTAACAGTGGGTATAAATATGAAAAAGGTCATGTGACTGGTACAGAGTCAGGGAGTGTTTTGTTCTGTTGTACATAGAGTCACTATAAGTGGGACTCTCTTAGTATTTAAGAAGTCACTGCCTATCTCCAAATCATAGAGATATTCTTCTGTATTTTCTTCTAAAAGTTTTATTGCTTTGCTTTTGAAATTTAGATATGTAATCTATCTAGAATCGATTTATGAATATGGTATGAGGTAGGGGGTAAGATTAATTTGTTCTCATATAGATAGTTGATTAATAATGCATAATTTATTGAAAAGATCATTATGTCATCATATTTTATTGGCATAATTTTCACTTTTTCTTTCTGTTTTTCTTTTCCTTTTTTTCCCCCTTAGGGTTTGAACACAGGGCTTTGCACACATTTGCAAGTGCTTGACCAGTGGGCTGCACCTCCAACCCATTTTCAATTTTTTCTATTTGGAAGCTGGGTCTAAGTTACACAAGTTACCTCTGGCCTCCAACTTGAGATCCTCTTCCTTCAGCCTGCTGAGTATCTAGGATTAAAGGCATGTGCCAACACACCTGGCACAATTTTCACTTTTTCAGTAGAACACATATTCATATGATTTAAAGTCAATAAATACAGAATATTATAAATTGAGAACTCCTGCTCCCATAGCTATAATTGTTCTTCCATTTCTTGTCATCATAGGTAAATGCTTTTTTTAGTCTCCAATATTTCTTAATTTCTTAATAAGACAAATACAAATATTTCATTATGCCCTTCTCCCTTTAAACACAAAGACACTATTCTATATGTGGCTGTTTTTCCTTAAATAATACATAAACAATGATATTTCAAAAGTATTATTATGTACAATTAAAACATACTCAAATATGGAGAGTAATGAACTCTCTATTGCCCACCAGTTAACCAAATAACCATTAATTAGTGACTACTCTTATTTCATTTATTTTCCTACACTACCACTCATCTTTCAACATGGCTAGATTATTATCAAGCCATCCTCAGATATCACATAACTGAATCCAAAATTACTTCATGACGCATTTCTAAATGGTAATCATTCTCTCTATACACATAAAAACATATTGTTAGCATTATTTTTTAAGATGTAAATGTTTTAAAGTTTGTATAAATTTGTTGATTTGTGATTTATTACTTTCATATATTCCATTTTATTTTTGCTTGGATATGCTTTCCTATGACCATTAGTCATGTATTTGCATTCTGCATGACACCATGAGATTTTAGAATGGGAAGACTTTAGAAAAACCATGTTCCTTAACTCTAGTACTTTAAGGATAGTGAAACTGAGAACAGTGAGTTTAAAATTATTTGACTAGTGTTTTCTAATAAGTCAACAGCTAATTTCATTATGCCTGCAGCCATAGCACTGTGGCATCCAATCTCATCAGATCTTGGAAGCTAAGCAGGGTCAGGCCTGGTTAGTACTTGGCTGGGAGATTGCCTGGGAACACCAGGTGGTATAGGCTTTGGAAAAGGACCTGGCAAACCACTCCCAAAAATCAATATGCCATTGAAAACTCTATGAATAGCAGAGAAACACTGATAATAGTTGTACAGAGGGTCGCTATGAGTCGAATACTGACTGAAAGGCTCCTAACAACAACAACAATTTCATTACTGTTCTACTTCTTTTGGTGCTTAGTTAATTTTGAGTCAAGTCAGACTGAGCCCAACAAAATCCACTGCTGGCTTCTTATTGTAGGTAATGGAGGTGCTCTCTTTGAATTATCTTGGCCCTAGACAAGTGGTTTCTGTAAACTGAATATTAAGTTTCATGAACAAATAATTTTATAGGAATCTCAAAGTATATGACTGAAGATGGGGCCTGTCGATGGCTGAGAGAATTTTATCCCTTAGTCTGTGACTGAATGGAACTTACTTCTGTAGGACATTATACAAGCATGCCTACTTTCAACATCATTCTTTGGGATTCAGCCTTATTTGTGTTTTAAACAATCATTATACAGACCATGCTGTGTGGTTTTTATAAATTCATGCTTTTTTCCCCTACAAATTCGTGGTTTTGTGTTGTTTCCTTTGCTGGAATATTCCCTTTCTCTCTCTCTCTCTCTCTCTCTGTATCTCTCTCTCTCTGTATCTCTGTTTCTTGCTTTCTTTCTCCTTCTCTTCATTCCAAACACATCCTTTAAAGTTCATCTCAGATATGGTATGCAAAGGGAAACTGCAGCTTAGTACCAGGTTTGATTATACATTATTCTTCCATGCTATTTTAGCAACATGGAATTATCTTCGTTTTAAGACTATCAAGTTGCAAAAATGAGTATTTTTATTTGTTTTCTTATTTTTGTGTCTTACACCATTAGATGTCAACCCCACTGAGGGAAAAGGAGTAAGAAAAACATAAAATTAAGGAATCCAAAGGGAAGAAATGGCATATGTGCCAATGCATGGATCTGAAGCAGGTATAGATGCACGTGTCTGCACTTGTTGATGAGGTTGAGACTTGAGAATCTACCTTTGCGCCTATGCTTCTCTCCACTAAGAAAAATGGAAGCTGACATGTCAGGGCAATTTTTTGCCAGAAATATACATCTGCATGAAGAGAAGAGAGTTAAAAATTTAATCTGCAAAGCTATTTAGAGAGTGGATAGGCCTTGACAGGCCTCCCAAATGTATTATAAGAACAAGAAGAGAGGAGTTATGGAAAAAATAAAAAGCTGTTCCATGGAGCAGAATGAAACTAAGCTTTCTTGACAGAATCAGTTTGCAAAATGACTTCAAAATTGCACTGTCTTATTCTTGTTTTTTTTTTTTTTTCTTAAATATACTCTAATTTAAATGTGTACAAGAAACTTTTAGGATTTGCATGGCACCCTTAGAGAACTGTAAATTAAAGACTCTACGGCAACATACAGAGTGTTCCTTGAGAAAAGTATTTAGGAAACAAAATTACAAACTCAAGAAACTACTAAGTAGTCAAGAAAAAGTGCTAAGGATTCCAGGGGCATGTACAATAAACTGACTCATAATTCTCAAACTATCACCTTATACCTAAAATAGTGACTCACATGAATAAACAGAGTAAAACATTGGGAGTCAGTTTGCATACAATATGATATTTGATGTCACTTTGTACTTTATGATCATTTATGCTTTATCTACGACTTTAGAAAGTGTACTTTTATATTCTAGTCTCTGCTCATCATCATTATAGGGGAAATTCATTCTTTTTTTATGGCTTATACTTGGTATAAAATTTCTTTGCCTTTTATATTCCTATTTATTTCAGTGAATGCTAAAATAAACACAGATACACAGTTACCCCATCCCAGCAGTGGTGCTTGGAGGAGGTAGATGATCATTACCAAATAGTTAAGAAAATAAAGTATAAAATCAGATGAACTTTAGAGAGGTAGAAACAATTGCATAATAAACTCAACATTTATTGACTGAATAGCTTTGATACCTCAACAATATCTAGACTCTACTACTATATTTAGCTCTAGTTTTTATATGTGACCAGGACTCAGTCTAGCCAAAAGCACACTACTTACTCTAGCAGTATCCTTCCCATTAATATTGTAGAAAAATTTTCCACCAATGTCTTAACAACTACTGAAGCATAAATTTTAAGGTCTAAGATGTAAGTCTATCTTAAAATGTTGTTTTAAATCTTTAATATCTAGGGTCTAACCATGGTTTTCAGATTTTCCTTTAAAGTATCAACTTGCTAAATACAAATTCTGAACCTTTGCCCCCCTACCCCATCATCTCTACTTTTCTTAACCTATCATGTTACTTGTTAGTAAGTTCTGAACTATCTTACATTATACTCAGGTTGTTGTTGTTAGGTGCCATCGAGTCGGTATCCGACTCATAGCAACCCTCATAGGGTTTTCAATGGCTGACTGTTTCGGGATTGCCTTGGGAGTAGATTGCCATGTCCTTCTCCCATTTTTGCGGTGCTGGGAATTGAACCCGGGACCTTAGAGACTGCAGTACAGCGCTCTACCAACTGAGCTAAATCCCAGTCCCATACTCAGGTATAATTAATGAAATAGAAGGATTAAGATTTTTCATTTTGTAACAGTTATAAAAGCTGTTTATATTTATTACAAATATTTTCTTTCCTCTCCTTCTGACTATGTGTTAGCAATATATGCACATACTGCATTTCCCAGTATATTTTTAAATTAGCTGTGACCATATACCTTACTTTGGTCAATGAGATGTAAACAGAAGTGCTGTGTTTTGCTTCCAGAAGATGCTAACAGAACACAGCATGATTTTCCATGTTCCTTTTCCCTTTTTGGAAATCTCAGAACCATGCACCAACTACGTATCTTCTCTGTGAGACTTGACTTTTGAGCAATATGATGAACATAGTCCTCTTCTATTTCCCCCAACCCTGGCTGATGACACCTATTGGCTGTATAGTAGGGTAGAGGAATACTCTGTTGTCTTAAGGCACGGAGACTTTAAGATTGTCATTAGAGTATAACTCACTATATCCTAATTAGTATACCATGTTATCAGTTGGCTGGAAATATTAAAATTACTCATCGGATACTGAATTTTATCATCTATTTTTCTAATCATTAGGATACCATACAAGTCATCTTTTAAAGTGTATAAATCAGTGGTTAGTACATTCTCAGATATGTACAACTAACATCAGGCTCAATTACTAAATGTTTTCATCACTTCAAAAAGAAACCCTGTACCCTTTAGCTATTACTCCCTTCTCTCCATCATATATTTTCAGCCATAAGTAGACTCTAATCTACTTTCTACTTTTGTAGATTTGCTTATACAGATATTTTATATGAATGAAATTGTAAGTGTATAATTGTTGACACAATTTTCCTTCATTTAAAATAATGTTTCCAAGGTTTATGCATCTTGTCCCTTGTATCAGTACTGCATTCATCTTTTATGGATGAATAATATTCCATTGTATGTATATACCACATTTTGTTCATCAGCTCACCAGTAATGGACATTTGGATTGCTTCCACCTTTTGGTTACTATAGATAATAACACAAAATATTTTTATGGACTTATGTTTTCATATCTTCTGGCTAGAAGGGGAGTTGCTGAGTCATAAAGTCATTTAACATTTAATCATTTGAGGCCCTGTCAGATTAATTTTCAAAGTATCTTCACCATTTTTTTTTTCTCTTCCCAGGATAAAACGATCTTGATTTCTTCACATCCACTGGTAGATCCTTCTTTTTCCTTACAAGTGAAATGAATACAATTTAAGTCTCTAAAAACTTCTCAAGCCTGCAGCTGTAGCCTTGTGGCAATCCGATCCTGTCAGATCTCGGAAGCTAAGCAGGGTCAGGCCTGGTTAGTACCTGGATGGGAGACCACCTGAGAACACCAGAAGCTGTAGGCTTGGGAGAAGGACCTGGCAACCCCCTCCCAAATGTCAATCTGCCATTGAAAACCCTATGAACGGCAGAGAAGCACTGACAATAGTGTTTCCCCTGTTGTACAGAGGGTCGCTATGAGTCGGATACCGATTCAACGGCACCTAACAACAACAACAACAAAAACTTCTCAAGGATTTATACTGACAGAAAATAATTGAATCTTGTAGAATTCTGAGATATTCACCTTAACTATATGAGGGCTAAAGATAACCGACCAAAAGTGTACATCATTTCTTTTGAAAGTTTTGATGCCTGCAGTTATGTAAAAATATGATATTTTATAGGATGTGCTTATAACTCATTGTCCAAACTGGAATACTTTTGAGAGTGAAGGGGCTTTATCTCTAATAATGTTGAGATAATTAGAGTAAAATGAAGCTGTGTTGTCAAACTGGGACATATTTAACTTGTTTTCTGTTTTAGTAAAGATGATGGATTATTATTCATCTCACACTTACAAGCAAGAATACATGAATATACATGTTCGATTAAATTAAGTGTTGAGCTTCTTCCCTCAGAATGAATCAGAAAAAATATTGCACATAAGAAATGAATCCTAGCTGTATAGTATTCTGTGTTGTTTTTCCAGTTAAACTGAAGTGGATTGCATTATAGAATTTATATTTTGTATAACATCTTTATTTTCCCAAGATTGTTTTGCACACCATATCATTTTTTTTTATTCTACCCATTCCAGGAGTGCCCATTATAGCATTAGACATATAAATGCCATGTATTCAAAAATGTATATTCAAGAAACAGCATTGGCACATGCCTGGCATCCCAAGGACCTGGGAGGCGGAGGTAGGAGGATCATAGGTTGGAGGCCAGAGGCAGCCTGCGTAACTTAGCAAGACCTTGTCTCAAAATAAGAAATTTTAAAATGGGCTGGGGGTGTAGACCAGTGGTAGAGCAAATGCAAAGTATGTACGAGGCCGTGGGTTCCCCGAACATGGCAACCCCCAAGAACAGGAAAAAAATGAAAGATACAATTCATGTCAGAGTTCTTAATAGTATAAAAACATGCGAAGGAGCCAGTCTTTTTATTTTAGGGAGAGGAGCTTCTAAAACAGAGTCTTCCACGCAACTTCTCTCCTTTTAAATCAATTTTTTCTCATTCCATTTCCATGTAGTTTTCTGCTAATCGACCAATCAAACAAACAAACTCACTTCATAGTTCTCAGTCATACTTGCTATTAAATAAAAACTGTGCTATTAATTGTAATTCTGATTTCAATGAACTTATCATTTCAACCAGTTAAAATCTAGATTCTGTCAAAGTACCAAGAAGAAAATGATAAACAAGCGGAGAGGTACCTGCTACTGCCCCAGGAGGAAACTACCGAGCACCACATTTTTGCCCTAATTCACCCTCTGGAGGAGCTACATTTGTTAGCAGTACAAATCAAGTCATAGCCCTTAAAGAACAACTATGAGAGAAAAGGCGGAAGAGAGGAAAAGGACACTGACCACTTTGAATACTCACCAGGACTTCTTCAAGAAGATATGAATTGCATGGAAGGTTAACACTCAAATGGTTGCCTAGGTCAGCAGGACCCCAGGCCATCCCTGGAGGAAGGTCTGGCCAGGTAAGTTAAAGCTGCCTTCAGGGCACTTTCAATTTAGACAGCAATTTCCTCAAGACTAAGGATAAAAGAGCAAGGCTGCTTGAGTTCAACTTTCTCCTTCATTTTTTTTTCTTGATTCTTTTGTTCTTGTGAGTCCAGTATGTCCAAGAGTAACTTCAAAGGAATGAGAAATTTCTTTCTAAGGATGTTGCCTCCTGGTCTAGCCATGGACTAACTTTTTAGTAATCCTAGTCTATTGTCTGGTTACCAGAGATGATTTCATTGAAAAAAAAAATGACATTATTAGTGAAAATTCCCTAAGTTCTTTCTCACTGTGCATTCTAGGAATATTTTCTCAGTGACAGGTTAAGCATAGGGAGAGTTTCTGTCTCTTCTTACAATGTTATTTTCTAGGTCTCAACTGGTTCCATGTCTAGTTCCTCCCATATAATCCTTGAAGCTACTTTATATCTCTTTGGGCTGATCTTACTCCTAGATTGAGAAATCCAGAATATGTTTTTCCAGTCAAAATATATTTTCTGTTTATTTCCTGTCAAACCAGGATATTTAAGGAATGATAAGAGAAATGATGCCTGCAGCTATACCACTGCAGCATCCAATTCCCTCAGATCACAGAAGCTAAGCAGGGTCAGGCCTGGTTAGTACTTATATGGGAGAACACCTGGGAACACCAGGTGCCGTAGGCATGGGAGAAGGACCTGGCAACCCACTTCCAAAAAACAATCAGTCATTGAAAATCCTATGAATAGCAGAGAGGCACTGACAATAGTGTTTCGTCTGTTGTACATAGGGTTGCTATGAGTCGGACACTGACTTGACAGCACCTAACCACAAGGAGAGAAATGAGATGTCCTAAATTAGTTACATGATCCAAAGAAGACGGAAGGATGGAGAGGTGGGAAAGGCTAATTAGTTAATATGCTATAGACTCCACAAAACAAAAGACCCTTTTACATTCTTGAACATATGGTAAAACTTTAACTCAAATACTTTAGCCCCCAGGTGATACTATATCCTGTTTATTACTCTGATCAATCCAAAAGCAACAATTACTTTTCCCTACCAACCACCCTCCTATGACAGAGCTTTCTCCACCTTGCTTACTCCCATGTCTCTTATCTATAGCAAGGTATTTTAAATGCAATAAGTTATGCCCTCCTTCCCCCAATTTTTGTTATTATATCATCTTAGATCCAGTCTAGAGGACACTTTCCAACTGGTCCCCAGCTGCGCTGCTGCAAGTTGTAAATCCTGTCCTAAGATTTGGTCTTTTCTGGGTAGTGTCTGTAATAGCTCAATAAATTTATTTCACAGACCTCTCAGTCTCACGAATTTCGTTTTAATGGGAAGTACTGTTTCTTTCATGATAAATATGTTACTCTCATGTTTCTACACATAAAGACAAATTAAAAGAAATATTTTTAGTTTTACTGACATTGCCATTGACAAGGCGAACCAGAACTTTGTTTTGAGTAAGGCTTGGCAACCTTAATATACGTGCTGTATCTCATGTTGTGTTTGAAACTCATTAGTTATTTTTTTCTAGAAATTCTCCACTTTATTGGTTTTTATGAGATTGTTGTTTGCTGATCCTTCTTCTAATTCTCTGGGTATTTCCTCTCAGTCTCTATTAGCTTCTCTTTCCCAAACCATTTCAGAGTTTTGTTCTTGGAACACTGCGCTTCTCACTCTGCAATGAAGCACATGCTTTTCAGTAATCAGCCCCACACTGACTTAGATAGAGTTGTCTGTGAATTTTCCTAAGAGGATGCCTGATTGGAGACAAGATACCGTTCACTTTCCAGTAAGTTTGCAGTCTTTTCCTCCAGCATTGAAACCAATCACTGCCTAGGCTCATATAAAGTGATGACTTACTCTTAAGAACATGTTACATATAAAATAAATAACTTTAAAGGATGAAAAATATATGTAACAAGGCAAAACCTTATCATTGGAGAGGGAAATAGATGCTGAGAACGAAGGAGGCTATATTTCTTCTGGAATTGCAAGTGGAGTCACTGTACTCAATAAGTTGTGATATCTCTCTTTCTCTTTTGCCAAGCACAGACTCCAAATCTTTAAGGTTCAAAGACACCTTTTCAAACAAAAAATTTTTGGTAGGAATTGACAGACATCCATGTAAAGAGAGACAATATATCTGTATGATTGTTTTCCAAATAGAGCTAAGGACAGTAGAGGAAAAGGGATGAATCTAGAACAATGGAAAGAGTGGCCTGTATCTGAGAATATTTTCTGTACTTGTAACAATTTCAAGATGAACTAGAAGAACAATAGCAAAAAGAAATTCAATCACATGTTTCAAAATCTCACGCTTATATATAGAAAAAGATAATAGATCCTTATCTATTTTGCATGCATGAATTTTCAAAGGATGTGTTGATATTTAAAGTACACACATTTATAATTATTCAATCTTTTAAGAACACTGACTTTTTGCAAATACGGCTTTGCAGTGAGAGGTTTCATTAAAATTCTGAAAAACAGACTTTTACATTTTTAGGAATTTGATTTCATAGGAAAATTTCAAAAATAGACAACAAAAATGTGGGACACACTACATAAAAATAATTCATGTCAATATAAATGTGATGGAAAAAAATACCCAAGAATCACCACTAATTATCTGATGCTAACAAAAAGTCAAGGGGCTGGGATTTAGGTCAGTTAGTAGAGCACCACCCTGAGCTCTACCTTTGAGGTCCCAAGTTGGATTCCCAGCACCACAAAAATGGGAGAAGGACGTGGCAACCCACTCCAAAGGCAATCCCAGAACAATCTGCCATTGAAAACCCTATGAGGGTCGCTTTGAATAGGGCACAACTCAACAGCACCTAACAACAGCAACAACAATAAAAAGTCAAGGATGGAAGAATGCTTTGCATTTGCAATGCATTTCAATTTTGAAAGGAATGGGAGCTTGTTTTTGTTTGAAAAGTGGAAAGTATTTGGAGAGTGAATTATGTCCTTCCTTGAGTTTTTCAAAGTTTTATTAAAACATGAAACAATGACAATCATCAATCCAATTAGGAGAAAGTCACTGCAGTGGTCATCTGTTGGTTTTGCCAGTTAGCATTCATACAACCTCTCTGAGGATAAATTTCCTTGGGGAAATCACCCTTCCTCAGTAGTAAGATTCGTGAGGTATAATCAACGTACATTCTAGGCGTGTGCCCTGACTGAAATGATGCACTCAGTAGAGTCTGTCTCCTTGACAACAGTGATCAGTTTGGGTTTGGGCTCATACCTCAACATGCAAAGAAGAGCTAGATGAAGTTTTTTTGGAAAGAAAGCCCTCTCTATGTCCTAAGCATGACAAGTGAAGCAACTGTGGGATGGTGGTATATTTGAAAAACATTAGGAGAACCCTGCTGTGTCCATTCTGCTCTCATTAAGAAAACAAAGAGAATCACCACGTGGAATCAAGAAGGATGATAATAGTGCAGAAGGCAGAGCAAGGCATTGAGTCTTTGTGACAACATTTGAGTTTCATTTCTTCTGTATTTAAAAATATGTTAATAAACTTAGTGGAGAACTAATTTTCTATTGACACTTAACTATGTTATGGGGCAATATGTATAGTTTTCTTTGTAATTAGTTGAGGTGGTCTATCTACTAATACAAACATACCATGGTGGTAGCTATCTAATGACACTAAATTCTGAATGTGAAAAAGGAATTATTGTCAGGCAGAGTCACACATGCCTATAATTCCAGCGACTGGGGGGGGGGCAGAGGCAGGAGGATCACAAGTTCGAGACCAGAGGCAGTCTACACAATTTAGCGAGACTCTGTCTCAAAAAGTAAAAAAAAGGGGGTGGGGGTGCAGTTCAGTTGTCCAGTACTTACAAATCATGCAAATGTGAGGCCCTAGGTTCAATTCCCAGTACTGAAGACAAAAAAAAAAAAAAAAGAAAAAAGAAAAGAAAAGAAAAAGGAATTATTAGATAAGCCCTTTGAATACTCTAATAAAGGTAAATAATGGAAGTGTTGAATAGAAATTTTAATAAAATTAGTTCGATTCAGTTGACCTGACAGACTGAGAGTCACAATGTTAAGATCAGAGTTTCTCCTTGGGTGTTGGGCACCAGGACCCTGGGTCCACAGACCCAAGAATAAACACACAGATAGCCAAGGCAAGCAAGAACAAGGAAGATTGTATTGAGAGTGTATACAAAGCCTCCATATAAATGGAGGGGGTCTCGACCGGGTAGCCAAGGTGGAGCTGTTGTCTGGGGGGTTTTGTGGTCTTCTTTTCTGAGTGGACTTCTTGAGCTAGGTTCAGTATATTGGTCCTTAGCCAGGGGGTAACTGTATGTTGGCCAAATATTGTTAAAGGGCAGTTATTTCTACTGTTTATACTTAGAGATTGATTAGCTAGGTGACTGCTGGCCAGGTGGTGGTTCTTATTTTTCCTAGGAGAATGAGACTTGATCTGGTAACTTTTGACCAAGCCACTACCTTATTTCTTTTGAAGAATGGAATGTAGGACACTGAAACTTACGTAGTTTTACTAAAACTTAGGTGACCTCATTTGTTGCTTGGTGACTGCCTTGCCTCAGTAATTCTCTATTTCCAAGCCCAATATTCCTGAACCTGCCTGAAATCTACTAGCTCTTATCAACCTGTCTTTGATTATATAACCTAACCCGAGAACCTTGCAAGCAGATGTAATCTGCTCTAGAAAACTTCAAATGCCTAAGTACCTAATTTCACAATTTTCCCAGCTGATAAAATATCTAAAGTATGGCCATAAAGGTGACACTGGCTTTCTATACATTCTCTTTTTTGATTGAAAGAGCCAGATGAAGAGTGAATCATGTAAAGTCTATGCAAACTCAGGAAAGGTCAGGCGCACTAGATCTTTATATGACATTAGATGAGTGTTCATTGACTTAACTTTGGCCATATTTATATAACATGAGCAAGAGGTTTGCCCCAAGTTATAGAGAACTATGACTCAGTTCTATAATATCAGAGGATTCTCTGCATAGAGATGTTACCTGTCTATGGTGGGGCAACTCTGCTGAGCAATGTGCTTGGAGGGTAGACAATAGTAGAATGTATAATGATGTCAGAAAGCGAAGATAAGAGTAGAGCTTTAAGAAGCAAGTTATTGACTATATATCATACGGCAGATATTAAAGGTACAAAGTCAATGTCAAGCATGTACAAATAAAAATTATACCAATGCTTATTACCCTAAAACAGTGGCACTTCCTCAGTTAACTCTGATCTCCCCCTTTTCATAATATATTTTTTCAGTGCTATGGATCAGTCCCAGAGTCTCATGCATGCTAGGTAAGCATTCTCCCACTGAGCTATATCCTCAGGCTACTATAATACATGTTTTGCAATCTGCTTTTTTAATATTCTTAAATGAAAATCATAGATAATTAACCTAACTAGGCATATAATTAAAATAATATAGTAGTCTAACTATATGGGAGAAGGACCCGGCAACCCCCTCCCAAAAATCAATCTGCCATTGAAAACCCTATGCACAGCAGAGAAGCACTGACAACAGTGTTTCCCATTGTACAGAGGGTCGCTATGAGTTGGATACCGACTTGACGGCACCTAACAACAACAACAACAAGTCTAACTATAACATTAAGAATAAATAAGAAAAATTATATATATGCATATATATGTATTTCAAAATGTGAAACCTTAGGCTTATTTACACCAAATCGTATATTAAGGTGGTAAGATGCTGCTATGGTTCAAATGTGTCTCCCAAAATTCATATGTTGGAAACTTAATCCCTGGTGCAGTAGTGTTGAGAGGTGATTAGAAAACTGGGTGTGAAAGTACTTGTCTGTCATCCTAGGTACTCAAAGGCCTGAAGTGAGAGCATCGAGTGAGTGCATGAGTTCAATACAAGCCTTGGCAGCAAAGCGAGAGACCTAACTCAAAACAAGCAACAAAAAATAAACAACAACAAAAACACAGGAGATTATATCATGAGAGCTCTGTTCTCATCAATGGCTAATGTCATTATTGTGGGAACAGGCTAGTTATCAGGGAGTAGGCTTCTGATAAAAGCATGAGTTTAAAACCCTTCTGTGCTAACGCTTACATATACTCTCTTGCCCATCCAGCTTCTACCATGGGATGAAGCAGCAAGAAGGTCTCTCTACCTTGGACTTCTTATCCTCCATGATTACAAGAAATAAATCTCAATCTTTTACAAATACTCCATCTTAGGTATTCTGCTAGAGCAATACATTGATTAATGTATCTATAGCCATGGGCTAGGGTTTAGCTCAGTTGGTAGAGTGCCACCTTGTAGTCTCTGGTGCCCTGAGTTCAATCTCCAGCACCACATCAATGGGAGAAGGATGTGACAATCCACTCCCAAGACAATCTTGAAACAATCAGCTATCAAAAACCCTCTGAGGATCTCTATGAGTTACACACAACTCAACAGTGCCTAACAACATCTACAGCCATATACAGAGCCATGAATACAGACAGTACAAATATATAAAGATAATGGTATAATTTATTGGTGACTCAAATATTAGAACTTTTTTCCATTGGTGATGTATTTTTCAAAGTAATGAATAACTCTTAACATGTAAACCAAATAGAGTCTAATTTTCCAAGGATTTTCATTCATGGATATTAAACTTCAGTATATTAAAGTGGCATAAACATTTTATATTTATATGTAAGATGGTGTTAGGTTCTAGATACAGATATTTATAAAATTATTCATAACCCACTTTATCATGTGTAATTTATAACAGATGTTGCACAAGTTTTCATTGTGTGAACATATCACAGTCACTGACTGTTGATAACACCCTTTAGTGTATCACTGTGTCATGTACAGGGCCAAGTGAGAATTTAGAATAGGGATTTTTGTTGGGATAATAACAAACATATAATTCATAACCACACAATCTAGCTCTAAAATTACTCACATATGCATATACATTGGTGTTTTCCCTAAAAGAAGATTCTTTCTTCCTCTGAATTAAAATAATTAAATGAGAAATATGAGGCACTTGGGCTTATAGTTTGACATTTCAGAGAAAACAATTATTTAAAAAGAACAGTATCTCTTTTCCTTTCACATGCTCTAATATTTGGTGTAGAGCCCGGCATATGCTTTGACTCCTGTATGCAATTCCAGAAATGGCTTTTATTTTGGAATTGGGTTGTGCAGATAGCCATTAGTGCATGTGTGGTATGTCAGTCTGATCAATAGCCTGATGAGGCATGTGTGGCCTGCACTGTCCAGCCCTACCATTTTCAACCTAATTAGCAGCTGCTCAAAGATGGGAAACAGGTGCAGATCCAGGGCCAGCCCAGGAAAGTCTGCCTGTAATTAACAAGGAAAAAAGGGTCAGATATTGGGAAGAATATCAAATCGGCCCACTGGGGTTAGCATGCCAGCCTCAAAGGCATAGTCACCTGAGATCTTAAGCATGCTAATGTAAATTATGCAAGCTTTCAAACAACATGGTTGCATAATCAGTTGGCAGAGTGGAAAATGATTTTTTTTTGCATGAGAGTAGGGAAAAAAGCATCTACAAAACTTATTTTTTTCTCATTGTGTTGTAGATTTTGGTGAGGGGAATATACAGAAGAAATAGTGATATTTTCTGTGAAGTCATCATGCATTGCTCAGACATTGTTAACCAATTACAACTAGTCAAGAAATAGGTAAAGTTTGGGATAGATTATAGACTATGTACTTACAGATATTTGGAAGTAGAGATGGTACGCAAACAAAGTCATGCATAATACATTGGCTTGGGTCATCGGCAGTTACTTGATTTATCACATACAGTGCAGTCCATTTAGGACTAAAAAGGATTTGCTAAGGGACAGAGTAAGCTTGGAGAGGATATAAAATCAAATTCCTTAGCAAAAGATGAGGAAAAATGCTGTGTGCCAGGTTCAGATTCTGGCTTTAATAGTCAATTTTCAGTGCCAAGAAATTCTTTCTAAATTAATGTAGCTTAAAATTGACCCTGAGCTATGAAAAGACTTTATTCCTGGTTCTTTGGCGCATTTAGCATCTAGGCTCCCAGTAAACTGTCACCTACTGAATGCCAAATTTCCTGAAGTAGAAAGGAGTTTTATATCTCCAGTTGCTCAAGTGGTGGCAGTTATCAGTTAATTTGACTAAACTAGTGTTATGATAAAAACAACCTGTACGCCTCAGGTACTTACAACAAAGGTTTATTTCTTACTTGCAGGGCATGTTTTATGGGCTCGCTATGGGCTTCCTTTTGACTTCATTATGTGCTTCAAGTTGAGGAATTGTCTCCTTTGGAACATTGCCTATCTCGTCACAGGGGAGATAACATGTCAGAATTGGGAATGGTTTTCATCTCTTCCACACACATAACACTTAACGTGCCATGGCATCGAAGCAGGGTTTATAACTCTCCTTTGAGAAGGGGAAGTGAATACTTTGAACAAAATAAAATCGACTGAAGTGACTAAGACTGAATGTCTGTACATACTGAGAGAGTCAGTATGTATCAGATGCTATATCAGATACTATATGTGTCTAGGACCGTGTATTTTAATCTTAGCATTCAACTATTAGCTGTCATTTTTTTTCAAATGTGTACTATATGCTAGACACTTACTACTTCTATTTTTCATCTTTACAGTAACCCTGAAACCTTGGGGTTATCATCTCCATTTTATGGGGATCATTACTCCCAGACTTCGATTTATGCAAAACTCCACATCTAAACTCCAGAGTTAAATAAGTGGCAGCCATAGGCCTCCAAACCAGCCCAGTTGTCAAGCACACATTTTTTTTTTAAGACAAGATCTTTCTGTGTACCAGAGGATGGCCTTGAACTTGCTATCCTGTTGCCTCAGTCCCTGAGTGCTGGGATTTCAGTTGTGGTGCATCACCTTATCCAGCTTAGTGCACACTGCTAATATACCACAGTACCTTTGAAGTTCTGGCAGGCCATGGGCTTTTAATAAAATCTGCTCTATCTGTCACATTCTGATTCTGAGATTATTGAGGATGTAGGAAGATGCTGGCACTGCCTGGAGAGCATCAAACAGTGACTCTGGGCCCTGATGCAGTGTACTTGAATGCAGAGCACAGGATATACTTGTTCAGGATTGAGTCAAAATGACCAAAGTCTTCCTGTTTTTGTTAGATGCTGTAGAGTCGAGTCTGATTCAGATTCATAGTGACCGTACATAAAACAGAATGAAACACTACCCAACACTTTGTCATTCACATAATTGTCTTATATTTGAACCCATTGTTGCAGCCATTATGTTTTTTTCTCATTTAGAGTCATACCACATCAGCAAATGGAAGTACCAGGGGCTCTACTCCACTCCTATCATAAAGGTCAACTCTACTTTAAGGGGGTAACTTTTCCCCAGTTGTCTTTTGAATGCCTTCCAGCCTAAAGGGGTCATTTTCCAGCACTGTTATTGACAGTACTACTCTGCTGTTGATAAGGTTTTTCAACAACTAATAATTTCAAGAGTGGACTTCCAGGTCCTTCTCCCTAGTCTTAGGAAGCTCAGCTGAAACCTGTCCATCATGGGTGGCCCTGCTGATAACTGAAATACAACTGGTATAGCTTTCAGTATCACAGAAACATGCAAGTCCCCACAGTATGACAAACTGACAGACAAGGGGGGAAGTCTTTCTTTCTAGGGTCCCTTTACCACAATATCTTTATATCAGAGCTTTTCAATATTACCCCTACTGACACGTTTTACTGGATGTCTTTGCTGAGTATACATGTAGAGTATACATGTAGAGGATGTTTAGAAATATCTTGATGTCTTCTGAGTAGATGCCAATAGCAACTTGCTCCCCAACTATGAAAACCTAAAATGTCCTCAGTCATTGTCAAATGTCCTAGTAGTATGCATATATATGCAAAACACTCCTAATTAAGAACACTCCTTATATCCTGCTGGAAAAGTTGATACAAAATTAAAAACACTACACATGTATAAACTAACTTAATACTTGTGGCATGGGTTGAATAGTAACCAACTATTCTTTAAATAATGTTACATGAATACTTACTACATTCTGGCCACTTGCTAACTCGGGTAGAGAAGGGGTAGTATGAGGTTGAGTGAGGCCAGTCAGGTCTTCACTGAATGCATTTTGTAGTTCTGCATCCATAAAGGACCTAAGACAAAGTAGAGAACCATTAAAAAACCCAAGTTCTTTGGGTGGACAATAAAAGGCTGGGGACAATAGTTAACATAATTAAACACAGTAAAGAAGTTTGAACAGAAAGGAAAAGAGTGCAGTTAACTATTTGTCCCTCTCTCCAAGATAAATTGTGACCATTTATACCCAGAGACACGTCAAAGCCCAATGTCTTCAAGTAAACCTCTTATTCTGAAGGATTCAGGAATTGATAGTTGTAAATCTAGAGAGGATCTTAGCCACCTCTCACCCTTGGGACTGATAATAAAGTGAATAAAAAGACTCTCTTCTTCCTTTAATTTAGGAAGACAAGGAAGATAAAAAGGAAGAGAGGAAATATAAAGAAAAATGCTGGAAAAAGAGATAAAAGAGGGACAAAGAGCCAGAGTCCGTTATATAGCAGGAAAGTTAGCAAATTGGGAGTCACATATACAGGGTTCAAACCAAAAAAACGTTGGGACAATTATGTATCAGATATTAGATTATCACTAAAGTGTGAAGAATAATCATTATCTTTAACATGTATTATAATAGGAATCAAAATAATATCTCATGCTTACTCTTAAGACACATTTTCACATTTTACAATAAGCATGCACATTTCTGTACTTTTAAAAAGTCTCCTTCCAAACCTACCTCAAGTCTTTAACCAGAAAGGCCAGAATAAAGCCAGACTTTTTGCTTTCAAGACTCTGTTTTATCTAGTTTTTACATACTTATTTGAAAGATAGGTTAAGAATATTTAGGGCAGGTGAGGAGGAGATGAAGTGGATTTCTATTACAAAGGCATACTTTGGACAGGGAGTGGGATGAATGAACAAGAGAGGAGAGATATTTTGGAACAATCAGCTAGGTTTAAAAAAAGTGGGGGAAGCTGGACGTGGTGGCACACACCTGTAATCCCAGCGGCTGGGGAGGCACAGGCAGGAGGATTGCAAGTTTGAGACCAGAGGCAGTCTGCGTAATTTAGCGAGACCCTGTTTCAAAAAGTTAAAAAAAAAAAAAAAAAAAGAAAAGAAAAAAGAAAATGTGCTGAGGTGCAGCTCAGTGGTCCAGCACTTGCAGAGCATGCAAGCGCAAGGCCCTGGGTTCAACCCCCAGTACTGGAAAAAAAATGCGGGGGAGAGGAAGAAGAGTGATTTTGTAAAATTACATCCATTTAGCTTTAGGAGCAGAAGTTTAAGATACCTAGTTGTGGGGATAAAACAGGAGATAGGGAAGATTTCTGCATCAGTGCCCTCCGATTCTGGTAACAGTCTCTGTATGGTTGATGAGAACCTTTCCTCTCACTGTACATGTTTTTCTTGTTGAAGCTCACTGGAAATATAATGTCTTTTGATATCATGATCTCGTAGGACTTGATTTCTTATCTAGGCTTTTATTATTGGCTATGATGCTACCTACCTTGTGTGATCTCGTATGTTTTATTCTGCTTTGTTTTGTCTTACTTAGAACCCAAGGCCTATACTTGATTACATTTATTGCAGGTAGGAACAACTTTGTGAGAATCTGCCGTTTGAAGGATTGATCCTATAATAAAGTCCCACATGTATTTAAGATTGCTGTTTGAAGTCTAAATTTTCTTTTGTGATTTCTAGGTGCAAAATATGATTTTTAATCATAAGACATTCAAATTTAATAGATGGGTTATCAATGAAATAACCCATTTGATTTCTTTAACAGTTAAAAGAAATTCATGTCTAGATAAGATAGGGTTTTATTTAAGCCCAATGGTAAGTAAATTGAAGCTGTTATCCCTGCTTCTAGGTAATGATGAATTAAAACCACTTTCTTGTCTTATATCCAATAAATACTAGACTAAAATATGTCTCTTATGGGACTAATGTAGTCCCACTGGTGCTATATATCACACTGAATAATATTGCTAATAGAGAAATATATAGCTATCTTTTATAAATTAGAAGTAAATGGAGTGGCATCATATAACATTTCAGTCAAGTTCAACAGCTGCCTTCAATCCTTCTTTTAAAATTCAGAGACTCAAAATAGACAGGCTAAGATGTATAAAAATAGATTTGTCTGTCACTTCTAATTTTACATTTTGCAAACAAGTTGTGCTTCAATGAAAATTTGCAGATAGATTGAGCATCTGGCAATAGGAGGATTGTTATGATTTTCATAGTTTGGAGTCAGACTACAAAGGATAATTGGTAAAGATAATCTTTTGTTTCAATAGCCTAAATGACTTTATCTCACTAACCCTGATGACAGCTGGTGGGTCTAGTTATTATCAACTAACTCATTTTTATGAGAGAAAGGAGATTGAAGAACTAAAATGGAATCACTCATTGCCCAAGCAATGTGTCGTTGTGAAATGAGTCACAGTCTAGAGTTGCAAGCTTGGCCTGGCTACCAACTGTGACCCTGGACACATCGCTGAGGATTTAGGGCTTCACTTACCCAGCTTTAATAGGACAAAGTAGGTTAGGTCCTTCCTACTCAAAATGTGTTCCATGGTGCAGCATTACGGACATCACCAGGAAGCTTGTTCAAGTTATATTTCAGATCCCACCTCAGATGTACAGAATCAGAGTTTGCACGTGAACATCTTAAGTGATTCCCAAGAACACTGTATGCCAAGGAGCCCTAGTTTTGAGGATTTCAGTGATTCCTTCCAGTTTGAGCATGGGGCCCATTCTACAAGCACTTCTGTAGTGTCTGGCATAGAATGTGTAATAGAATGAATAAACAAAGGAAAACAAAGTTACTCCCACCCATCCTAACTTCAAAGGCAACCCATCTTGACTAATGAGACTTTGAAATCTCAGAAAACTCTTTAAGTTTTGCCAAACCAGAAAGTGCAAGACTCCTGCATTCTCATATACATTTCCTCCTTTCAAAGAAAATGTTCTTATTTTCACATTAAAAAATTAGCTGCTTCTGGTTCTATGTGGCACAGTCACTAACCTGATCTGCCCTTTTTTCTTGAAGCTGCTTTCTTTCCTGTCTTTCCTAGCCACCCTTCCAGGCACCACATTACTGCCAGGCAATTTGCACCATCTGCTCATTCAGTGTCAGTTGATGGGAGGACAGAGGACACCTGGTTACTATGAAGTCAGGCCAATGCACTGAGGAAAATCAGCAGAGTGGTAGAAAGCACAAAATAAAATAGAGTTTGGGAATGCAGAGAGTTGGGTTTCAGAGAAAGGAGGGACAAGGGAAGAAGGTCGAGCTCCTGAGCCCAGAGCCATCTTTTATTTTCCTGACCTTGTGCTCTGTGAGCACTGCCCTTTGAAGGAGAGAGTTTCCTTAGGAAGAAGGGCACATATGTTTTCTGCTGAACAGCTTCTTTGTGCAAAGCAAGTGATATACAGTGAGCCTGTTATGGGTACCTGTTGGAGTGAAGATTGTTAAATTACCGGAAGTGTACCTGTGCCTTTAAGTCACCAGCTGGGTCCTTGCTTCTAAATCCACAAAGTATTCCTAGTCAACTCTTTTCATTTCTGAAAGCAAATTTAGATGGAAAGAACTAGCTATAACTTGAAGAAATATGGCTAGAGGGTTACTTTCTGGAAGACCGGGCCTCAGAGAACCACATGAAGAGCCTCAGGCCAAAATTAGGACACACAATCTTAACCATACTCCAAAGAGCTTGAAGAGTCATTTACACCTCTCCTTAGCTTGTAGTTGTTGCTGTTAGGTGCCATCAAGTCCTATCTAACTCATAATGACCTTCATAGGATTTTCAATGTCTGACTGTCTCTGGATTGCCTTGGGAGTGGGTTGCCATGTCCTTCTACTTCTGCAGTGCTGGAAATTGAACTCAGGACCTCAGAGACTGCAGAAGAGCACTCTACCAACTGAGCTAAATCCCAGCCCCTCCTTAGTTTAGGATTACTTAAAACAATGAGCTTAGGTCATGGTTTCAATTCCTAACAGGAAGCAATAATGGTATTCTGTTTCCAGTTTACAAAATTGAAGTCACTTGAACATATTAGTAATGATGAGACTGAGATAAAATTTTTATCTCTGAACCTTAGCAAAACCTCTTCTTCTTCTTCTTCTTCTTCTTCTTCTTCTTCTTCTTATTATTATTATTATTATTATTATTATTTTTATTGTAGTGAGTAGTTGAACCCAGGGCCTCATGCTTACATGATTTGCAAGTGCTTTACCACTGAGCTACACCCCCAGCCCATTTTTTAAAACATTTTATTTTGAGGTAGGGTCTTGCTAAGTTACACAGGCTGCGTCTGGTCTCAAATTTGCAATCCTCCTGACTCTGCCTCCCAAGTCACTGGAATTACAGACATGAGCCACTGTGCCTGGTGTAGAATCACAGATTCTTACCACATCCATTGTTCATAGTTGTTTAAAGGCACTTTGTTAGAAAACATGTAGTGATCAAGAGACTCGTCTCTGGGTCAGAATACTGACTTCACAACTTGTGGGACTACACACAAAATACTTAATGTTGTCCTGCCTCAGTTTCCTTATTAACAAAATGAGATATAATAGTTAACTGACAGACTTGTAAAGACTGAATGCATTAATACATGTGCACTATAAAGAGAATCATGCATGTATTTAACAGCTATGTAAGTGTTTGCTATTATTAGTAGTAAAGTAAGATCATTCTGAAGCTTGTTTTCTCTCACTTTCACCCACAGGGAAGAGAAGCTAATTAAAGAAACCATGATGATCAGCATTTGTATGGATTTCAGGTTCAAAGGAAAGGAGATAAACCTCTTCTATCTTTCCATTTCCAGCAGTCCTTTTTCCCATTATCTTATTATTTGACTCCTAGCTTCTGTCAGAAAATAAGGGGGGTGGGGAGAGAGAAATCTATCTAATGATTCTTTTCTATGGCTTCTTCCTTGTCAGTGTCTGCCTCATCACTAGTAGCTATTGATGTATTGAAGGTTTCCTCAAGCTTGTTCAATCAGGGAATTAACTTTAATTCTCAGTGATGAGAGGGGGCTCAGTGTGAGCCAAAGTATCTTACTGCTCTTAAAATTAAGCCCAGACCTTCACAATGGATTAAGTCAAAGGTCTCAGAATCAAGCACCCATAGGATCCAGAAAGGTGAACCAAATGAGTGAAGCAAGGTGAACTAAGAAATCCACCCACCTTTTTTATGACTCACATTAGATAAAGTTATGGCTGCAAAGATGTATTGGTCTGCTCACAGACAAGTAAGGTTATGTGTGCAGTGATTAATAGCCTTTCATATCAAATGCCAGTTGGAGAGAAAATAATGGGGGGGGGGCATAGGAGATGGCATCTGATGCCATCAGAACTGAGAAACTAAGCAGTGCCAGACCTGGTTAGTACTTGGATGGGAGACCGCCTGGGAATGCCTGCTGTAGGCTTGGGAGAAAGAACCAGCAGCCCACTCCTAGAAAAAAAAAAAAAAGCAATCAGACATTGAAAACCCTATGAATAGCAGAGAAGCATAACAATAGTGTTTTGCCTGTTGTACATAGGGTTGCTCTAAGTCAGACACTGACTCAAGGACACCTAACAACAATATTGAACTTTTCTATCATCTCTTTCCACAAATGCAGTCAATTTTGTTCCTATATGGTCTGTCTGGTGAATTCCATGTGTATAGCTGCTATTTATGTTGGTTAAAAAATGAATTTGCAATGAAAAGGTCATTGGTCTGACAAAATTCTATCATGTGATATCTAGCATCCTATCAATCACCAAGGCCCTGTTTTCTAATGACTGAGTCTTCTTTGTTTCCAATTTTTGCATTCCAGTCACCAGTAATTATCGCTACATCCTGATTGCATGTTTGGATTATTTCAGATTGAGGGACCTAGTAAAAATCTTCCCTATCTTTACTTGTGGTCTTAGTGGTGGGTGTATAAATGTGAATAATAGTCATATTAACTGGCCTTTGGGTGATACTTCAAATCTAAGCTATAGCACTAAGTGCCTTTCCTTTCCCTTCCTCCCTCCCTTCTTCTCTTCTCTTCTCTTCCCCTCTCCTCCTGTCTCCTCTCCTCCCCTCCCCTCCCCTCTCCTCCCAAGGAAACATAGTTTAAAGTCAGAAGAGGCATGAATCAAGACTTTTCTTTTTTACCATATTTCTTCAATCTGTATACTGGGCAAATAATCTGAGAAATTAGACTTTATGAAGAAGAATGTGGCATGAGGACTGGAGGAAGATTCATTAACCTGTGTTATTCAGATGGCACAACTCTGCTTGCTGAAAGTGAAGAAGATTTGAAACCTTTATTGATGAAGATCAATGAACATAGACTTCAGTATGGATTGTGCCTCAACATCAGGAAAACAAAAATCTTTACAATGTGGTCAGTATGCAACTTCATCATAAATGGAAGAAGATTGAGTTTGTCCAAGATTTTGCTTTACTTTGTTCTACAGTCAACACCCATGGAAGCAGCAGTCAAGAAATCAAAAGATTCATTGCGCTGGGAAAAACTCGTATAAAAGACCTCTTTACAGTGTTGCAAAGTAAATATGTCCCATTGAAGATGGAGTTATGCTTGTCTCATGTCATGGTATTTTCAGTTGCATCATATGGTTGTGAAAGCTGGATGTTGAATAAGGGAGACAGGAGAACAACTGATGCTTTTGAATTAAGGTGCTGGAGGCAAATATTGAATATACCATGGACTGCTAAAAGAACCAACAGATTCATCCAAGAAAAAATATGACCAGAGTGCTCCTTGGCAGCAAGTATGGCTAGACTACATCTTACATGCTTTGGACATGTTGTGAGGAGGAACCAATTACTGGAGGGACATCATGTTTGGGAGAGTAATGGGTCAACGAAAAAAGGGAAGATCCTCAGCTAGATGGATTGATACAGTGTCTGAGACAATAAGCTTAAACATAAAAAATATCATGTGACTAGCACAGCGTCAGGAGTATTTGTTTGTGTTGTACATGGGGTTTCTCTGACTCGAACACAACTCAACAACACTTAACAACAGCAACAATGATTAGATTCACATCTCAAATTTTTGCAGGAATATTAAAAATTGAGGCTGTGTCCTTTTTAGTGCCAGGAGGACACAGTGAGAATATTTGAGAAACGTTGTTTGTCTACTTTGGAAAGAGAGACATTTTCTGTATGAAGTACTAGATCTTGGAAACAGTATTTTGAAATTTTTGTTGCTTTAGCTTTGTTATTAAAAGATCCCATTCAAGTTCTCTCAGTCTATACAAAGGTTTTCCCCCTCACTCTTCTTCTACTCTGTATTTGTTTTAATGGTGAAAAATACCTAACATCTTAAGATCTATTTGGTATTAAAAGTAGTTGTAAACCTGTGAAGTTTGTGGAGTTGTTAGATGAAATAACAGCAAAATAACATAGGAGTCACTATTAAATTTGGTAATATGTACTTCTACCACTACTGCATCTATTAGAACCTTTACTATGAAGTAAGAAGGATACCATGGGCTAAATATAGTGTGGAGATGCTGAATTACAGTGTCCTTACTTACACAGCAGAAATATTTGCTTGCATTTATAAATACTAAAAAGTTAAAAATGCTTATCATATTTGTTTCCTTTTTTATAAGAGAAACAGAGTTTTGGCAATGACTTGAAAATTTTAGCACAAGGGTGGTCCTGAGTTGGAATCCTTGCTTTGTCCCGTAGGGTGGTCATTCTGTGGAAGTTTCTGTGAAAACTAAAAGTTTGGTTAGCATCAGAAAGCAGGATTTTGAATTGTCAGGCTCTACCTAGAGCCCCAGACTTACTGTGCAATATTTGTGAAGTCCAGGACAATTTCCTTTATGGTATTGAGCTTCCTCATTTGTAAAATAGAGGATTATCTTGTCACACTCTCCTTTTTGTGTACGCACTTCATGGGGTTTATTAATTCACTTCTTGCAAAGTAGGAATTTCAGCATGTACTAATATTGAGAAGTATTTGGAAAAAAAAGTACAGGAGTTTGCAGTAATTTTAGCAACTTGACATTTTGGGCATAAGCACACTTTGCTTTCTGTCCTAAAATCTTTTGTGTGTGCGTGTGTGTTAATGAAGGTTGAACCCAGGGCCTTGCACTTGAATGCTTTGCAGGTGCTATACAACTGAGCTGTACCCTCAGTCCTTTTTATTTTTCTTTTTTTTTTTTTTTTTTTTACTTTTTGAGACAGGGTCTTGCTAAATTATGCAGACTGCCTCTGGTCTTGAACTTGCAATCCTCCTGCTTCTGCCTCCAGAGTTGCTGGGATTGCAAGCGTGTACTAACGCATCGGCTTTCTGTCCTAAAATCTTGAAAGGATGTATCAGTGATTGAAAAGCTTATATATGAATATGAATTGTTAAATAAAAATATTTGTAAAATTGATGTAGTAGTCATCAGCCTCTAGATCTGCACTATGTGTAGAAATGTCATCTTGGAAATTAAGCAGGTTGTTGCAAATTGAACTCAAGAATTACTGTGAAGGAGTAGGTGAAAAGTCTTTCAAATATTAAAAGGAGATAATCTAGGACTGAAGTAGCATGGTCTTGTGTGGAGAAGTTATTCCTCTTCAGTTGTGTCAACTCTCGGGCAGAATGTTGATGTGTGTGCTCCAAGTATTGGGGCATAAATGTCCACTTTTTTCACTTCAGATTTTAGTAGTCATGTAACTTCATAGTCTGGCTATAGTGGGAAAAAAACCCTTGAATTCTTATTTTCTAACTTCTAAAGGAAATTGCTTTCTGTGTATAGCAATTTATGCTTTTTGCATTTGTGAGAGAATTATGTCATCAGAAATGGGCTGGAGTGAGGGAAGCAGCAGATTAGATATTTGGGTACTTTGCTGAGGAAAGAAAATGATAGCCTTATATGTACTTTTTCTACTCAACATTGCCTATAAAGAGGATGACCATATGATTTATCATCTAAATCAGGGTACTTCTGAAAGAGAAGGAATGTTATTAGAATAATTACACTGAGACCAAAGGAGCAGATTGAACCAGGCAAACCAGAGTGTATGATCATGCTATCTTTGAGGACTTGTGTCAGGAATTAAAATTATCATTATAATTATACTGAAAAAACATGTAGTGAGTGTAATTCCCTTAATTCCTTTCAGTGTAATTCCTTTCAGTGCACATCTCTTCCCCGCTGATGAAGGTGTTTTACTGAAGGCATTCTCCATGACTTTAAAGTCTCCAGACTTTAAATGACTTTTCCCTATGTATATATGTAGCCTACGCCTCATTCTGCAAAGATTCTATTGAGAGAATTGACAACTCATTTTACAAATTCCTTTAAGATCTCATGTTTATATCAGATGTTCTTATTTTTTTGGCCTTCTTGGGCAAAGAAACTCATACTTATGAGCAGTGTTAAAAGCCTGGAAAAGGGATATTTGGAGGATAGATAGATTTTTTTTAGGGAATAGCTTTTTAATGTTCATCATGTAATCTTGTAGTTTTCTCCAGTTTTCCAATGCTTTTCATTGCAAGGCACCTGAATTTGCAGACTTTTCCCATTAGTTCAGTTGTCTTTCTCCACAAAAGGAGCAGGTAGTCCATGTAGGATGGCTTACTCATACAGCACAGGCTTCCTGTTTTGAAGATGACTAAAACCGGATGTCCCCCACATCTCTCAATTTGCAATACTGTGGGGCTTCTGTGTTGCCATGGTGCTGAAAGCTATGCTAGTGGCATTAGAGATACCAGTAGGGTCATTCATGGTGGACAGGTTTTAAGTGAGCTTCCAGACTAAGACAGAATAGGTAGTAGGATCTGGCAACTCATTCCTGAAGCCATTAGCCATTGAAAACCCTATGAATAGCAGAGAAACACTGTCATATATAGTGCCAGAAAATAAGCCTCCAGTTTGGAAGGCACTCAAGAGACTACTGGGGAAGAGTTACATCCTCAAAGTAGAGTCTAACATAATAATAGGAAAAGAATAAAGCCCCAGGAACCTCCATTTGCTGATGTGGAATGACTCAAAATTAGAATGAACAATTATAAACACCCATTAGTAATTGGAATGTGGAATATATATAGTATGAATCAAGGAAAAATAGAAATTGTCCAAAGGGAAATGGAGCACATAAACATCAACATTCTAGGCATCTGTGTGCTAGAATGGACTATGATGGACCATTTTGAATGAGATAATCATATAATCTACTATGCTGGAAATGAAGAATTAAAGAGAAATGGGGTTGCATTCATCATCAAAAAGGACATCTCAAGATCTGTCCTGAAGTATAACACTGTCAATGATAGAATAATCTCTATATGGCTACATGGAAGACCAGTTACTATGACTATTATTCACATTTATACACCCACCACTAAGACCACAAGTGAAGATAGGGAAGATTTTTACTAGGTCCCACAATCTGAAATAGTCCAAACATGCAATCAGGATGTAGCAATAATTACTGGTGACTGGAATGCAAAAATTGGAAACAAAGAAGACTCAGTCATTAGAAAACATGGCCTTGGTGATTGATGGGATGCTGGATATTTCATGATAGAATTTTGTCAGACCAATGATCTTTCATTGCAAATTCATTTTTTAACCAACATAAATGGCAGCTATACACATGAAATTCACCAGATGAAACATATAGGAACAAAATTGACTATATTTGTGGAAAGACATGATAAAAAAGTTCAATATCAAATATCAGAATAAGACCAGGTACTGATTGTGGCTCAGACCATGAACTGTTCATAGGCACGTTCAAACTGAAACTGAAGAAAATTAGAACAAGTGTATGAGAGCCAAGGTATGACCTTGAATATGTCCCACCTGAAATCAGAGACCACCTCAAGAACAGGTTTGATGCATTAGAAACTAATGATTAAAGACCAGAGGAGTTCTGGCAGGACATCAAAGATCTCATTCTTGAGGAAAGTAGAAGGTTATTAAAAAGATTGGTAAAAAAGAAAAGACTAAATTACATATCAAAAGAGACTCTGAAGCATACCCTTGAACATCAAGCAGCTAGAGTAAAAGGAAGACATGGTGAAGTTGAGGAACTAAACAGAAGATTACAAAGGGCATCTCAAGAAGATAAATGAAATATAATGACATGTGTAAAAATCTGGAGATAGTAAAACAAAAGGGAAGAACATGGTCTGTTTTTCTCAAACTTAAGCAATTGCAGAAAAAAAATTGAAGCTTCAAATGGAAATAGTGAAGGATTCTACAGGGAAAATATTAACGTAAGATACATCAAAAGAAGGTGGAAGGAATACATGGAGTCATCGTATCAAAAAGGATTGGTGGAAAACAACCTATTTCAAAAGGTTGCATATGATCAGGAAATGATGATACTGAAGGCTGAAGCTGAAGCTACCTTGATCAAATTGCTGAAACACAAGGCTCCAGGAATTAATGGAATACCAATAGAGATGTTTCAACAAACAGTTGTAGCACTGCAGGTGCTAACTTGTTTAGGGCAAGAGATTTGGAAAATAGCTACCTGGCCAACAGACCAGAAGAGATCCATATTTATCCCTATTTCCAAGAAAGGGATCCAAGCAAATGGTGGAAACTATCAAGTGATATCATTATTATCACCTGCAAACAATATTGTGCTAACAACCATTCCAAAGTGACTGCAGCAGTAGGTACACAGTGAATTGTCAGAAAATCAAGTCAGATTCCGAAGGGGGTATGGAACCAGGGTCATCACTGCTGATATCAGATGGATATTAGCTGAAAGCAGAGAATACTAAAAAGATGTCTATCTATGTTTTTTTGATTATGCAAATGCATTTGACTGTGTGGATCATAACAAATTATTGATAACACTGTGAAGAATGAAATTATTAGAGCACTTAATTGTACTCGTGAGTAATCTGTACATGGACCAGGAGGCACTCATTTGAACAGGAAAAAGAAACACTGCTTGGTTTAAAGTTGAGAAAGCTGTGCATCAGGGGTGTATCTTTTCACTGTACCTCTTTAGTCTCTATGCTGAGGAAATAACGTGAGAAGCAGGACTTTGTGAAGAAACATTCAGCATCATGATTGGAGGAAGACTCATTAACAACCTACATTATGTAGATGACACAATTCTGCTTGATGAAAGTGAAGAGGATTTCAAATATTTACTGATGAAGATCAAAGAACACAGCTTTCAGTATGGATTGCCTCAACATTAACAAAACAAAAATCCTTGCAACTGGGTCAATAAGCATCTTCCTGACAACTGGAGAAAAGATTGAAGTTTTTTGATATTTTACTCTACTTGGTTCTACAAACAACAACCATGGAAGCACCAGTCAAGAAATCAAAAGATGCATTGCATTGGGAAAAGCTGTTGCAAAAGACCTTTTTAAAGTATTTAAAAGTAAAGATGTCACATTGAAGACAAGGGTGCACCTGACTCATGCTTGGTATTTTAAGTGCTATCAAATGATTGTGAAAGCTGGACATTGGATAAGGGAGACAAGAGAAGGATTGATATTTTTGAAGTATGTTGCTGAAGACGAATATCAAATATATCATGAACTGCAAAAAAACCAACATATCTGTCCTTGAGGAACTGCAACCAGATTGCTGGAAGCAAAGATGGCTAGACTGCGTCTTACATATTTAGGACATGTAGTCAGGAAGGACCAATCCTTGGAAAAGGACATCATATTTGTGAGAGTGGCAGGTCAACAAAAAAGGAAAACCCTGAACTAGATGGATTGACAAAGTGTTTACAACAATGGAATTATATGTAAATAAGATCGTGGGCCTGGCACCGAATCAAGGAATGTTTCCTTCTGTGGTAGTCAAGAGCAGGAGCTATGAGTCAGACCTGACTCTACACATTACAATAACACAGATCTAGAGAATCCAAGTGGGATGCTTATTGTCACATAAAATAAAAGTAAATGTAGGTAGTAATTTGAGATTCTTATTTTATTTTGCAGTACTTATGGATTTCACACAGGGTCTTACACATACTTTGTAAGTTCTGTCACTGGGTTGCATCCCCAGCCCATTTTCCATTCTTTTAAATTTTGAGACAGGGTCTTGCTAAATTATGCAGCCTGCAGCCATACCACTGTGGTGTTGATCCCATCATATCTCAGAAGCTAAGGAGGGTCAAGCCTGGTTAGTACTTGGATGGGAGACTATCTAGGAATACCAGGTGCTGTCAGCTTGGGAGAAGGACCAAGCAGTCTACTCCTAAAACACAAACAGCTATGGAATAGCAGAGAAACACTAACAATACTGTTTCACTTGTTATATGTTGGGTCTCTATGTGTTGGACACCAACTAGATAGCACCTAACAGGGACAACAAGTTATGCAGTCTGCCTCTGGGCTGAAACTCATACTCATCCTGCCACCTCCTCCTCCCCAGTCACTGGTATTACAGGTTTGTGCCACCATGCCCAGCAACAAATGATGCTCCCCCTGAGCTCTGATTTGTTTTGAGTTTTTTTGTGATTTCCCGATTGAACTCAGGGCTACACCAATAGTAAGCAAGTACAATACGATTGAGCCACAACCTCTATAATTTGAGATTCTTGAATCCAGATCAAGCGCATATTCTTCAGTTGTAATTAATAGAGCAGTCACAGATACTTCTTAATTAGTAATGTTGTTGCTGTTTTTAGTGCTGTGTAGTCAGTGTGACTCATAGTGACCTTAGGTACAACAGGAGAAATAGTATTGTTAGTGCTTATCTGCTATTCATAGTTTTCAATGGCTGATTGGTTTTGGGAGTGGGTTGCTCGGTCCTTCTTCCAAGACTACAGCACCTGGTGTTCCCAGGTGGTCTCCAATCCAAGTACTAACCAGGCCCAACACTGCTTAGCTTCTGAGATCTGATGGGATTGCATGCCACAGTGGTATAGCTGCAGGCATAATTAATAATAGTGATAATATAATAGCTACATCACACAGTGCATATTATGCTCAAGGTATTCTTTTAAGTGCCTAACATGTATTAGTACACCAAATATTTAAATCAGTATTTCAAACTGAATCAATATGTGAAAGGTTTCCCCAATAGTAAATGCAAATTTTAAACTTTTTTGGTTCCTTTGCAGGAAATAGAGTTAATTATTCTTATCACAATATCCGTGTTTGGTTTCATTTGCTTAGAGAGCTTAGGTAGATGCTTTTTTCATATAACTTAGTGTTTTGTTTCTCTATTTTACATCACAACATTATTTTTTTCAATGCATCTTAGTGCTTTTGGTTCAAGCTGGAATGTGACTTTTTCTTGCAATATTAATATTTGCACCAAAGTGGTGTGGACTCATATGATTAGGTAAATTTTGTTACTAGAGGCAACATTATGCAATTGCTTAAAATCTTACTCAGTTCAGATGGTTAACTGTCTTCAGTGGCACTTAACTCCTGCTTTGTGTTCATTTGTATTGAAGTACTTGCAGACAGGAGTTTAACTAGCTTCCTGGGGTGACTTTCTGTCTGATTTTATTGTTTAGACTACGTTTCAAATATAAGGGGGTAAAAGAAAAAAAAGGAAAAGAAAAATGTATAGGAGACATTGTCATTTGTTATCCATTGAATGTATATGAAACCTTTTTGTTTAAATATGTATCAGAGATACATATGTATCTCTGATACATATTTAAATTGTATCAGATATACAATTAATCAGAAAGACATTCTTTGTGCAAATCTAATGTGGATTCTCTTGTGAGGGTTTATAATTGAATATAATTGTCAATAGCTTCTCACTATTTGACTCAAGCTTAGATAACTTTTTTTCTTTGAAGGACCAGCACCATACTTGGCAATTAATGCTCCAAATATAGTGGAATACATTAATTACAACTTAAGGAGAAGACTGAAAGATGAGAGTTTTAAGAAGGGTTTGAGAGTAGGAAAATGTGACTTGTTGGAAGAGGCCATGATGGATTCTGCTACAGATTAACAACAAAGAAAAAACAAGACTGGTAATCATTCATAGTCAGGAAGGGGCGGAAGATAGTGTAGGATCCAATAAGAGATATCTTCTTTGAAAATGAAAATTACGTGTTGCTTTCTCAAATTTTATGAATGGTAGGAATAGCTCATCAATCATGGAAAGTTTTATAAATGAATTGAGCATACAGAATCAGAACACTTTTAAAAATTTTCCCAGAATCTTTTTAAATAAATCACTTTATGTGGCCACTGTCAATTAGATATATTTAGTATATGATTTGAAATATATTTATAATTATATGACTAAAGACCTGGTGAAATTAGACATGTTGACTTAGTTAAGAGAGTTGGGGGCATAGATAGATAGATAGATAGATAGATAGATAGATAGATAGATAGATAGATATAGATAGATATATAGATATATTGATATTTTGATATCTATGTTCTTGTTGTTGTTAGGTGCCACTGAGTCAGTGTCCAATTCATAGCCACCCTACATACACCAAGGGCAACACTATTGTTAGTGCTTCTCTGCTATTCATAGGGTTTTCAATGGTGGATTGATTTTGGGGAGTGGGTGTTTGGTCCTTCTCCCAAACCTACAGTATCTCGTGTTCCCAGGAGGTCTCCCATCCAAGTACTAAGCAGGCCTGACCCTGCTTAGCTCCTGAGATCTGATGGGATTGAATGCCATAGTGATATCTATACATCTCTCAGGTAGATGGATGGATAGATAAATGGATAGATAGATAGACAGGCAAAGAGACAGACATAGATATAGATATGTTGAAGCATGCCTATTAAATATAGACAGATACTGGAGGAAGAAGATGTGGTCTTAATAGGAGAAAATGGATCACATAAACTCAACTGGGTTGGCATGGATGGATGAATGAATAAATAAACAATGGGGATATATTTGAATAAGCCAGAATATCTGTATTCCCCTTATGGTATCTCCTTCATATTTAAACAACACACGGCAAGACCCATATGTCAGACATTTACTAGTAAAGCAAAGATTGGTACTCTGGCAATATCTTGATAATTTAGGCAAAACCTCCACTTCTTTTTAGGGTACAGAAAATACCATTGGGAAAGAGAATTATAAATAAAAATGTGTTTTTCTTTTATAACAGCATGCCATTATCATCTTTATGAATTTATATGATATCTTTGACTAGAAAAGTAAATGGAATTATATCAATATTTATAAAGAATTCCTGAAAGTACTATAAAATGTTGGTTAGCCTAAAATCCAATACATTTATGAGAAGACATGAACTCTTTTGGAATAAACTCTAGGCAAGTTGTAGTTCAATTAAAGCATTTCAATAAAAGTGCAAAATATCCTATGTCTTATATTGAAGAACAAAATATGCAACTAACAGAGTACATTCATTTTGCGTTTTCAAAGTTCTTTGGAGTTATGTTCATATAGTTTAACCAAATATCCAATTTCATTTTTGGGGGAATCACAACATAACTCTTCCTTATTTTAGCTTATCTTCACCTATTTATTTCTTTTTAAACTATTCCATGTAAATTAAAAAAATTAAATTACATGTATATTAGTTGCCAAATTTTTTTTTTAAAAATCTATCACCAGAAGTAACAACTGTTAACATTTTCATTTTATATGCCCTGCCAAGAAAGACAGAAAAGAATACTTATATGCATTCTGTTATAAAATAACTTGTTTTTTCACCCAATATGTTAAATATTCTTTCTATATTAGTAAGTTACATAAACCATACAGATAAATGCTTTTTCATAGCTTCACAATGTTCCACTGTATGGACTTAACATGTTACTTAACTGATTCTTACTTTTTGATATCAAATTTGTTTCCAAGTTTTGCAAAAATATAAAGATATGAGATTTTATACTTAACCCTAATTTTTTTGTAATTTCTTTTTTCATTGGAAATTTTTAATGTGCACCTTAATGTGATTCATTCTGACATGCTTTTCACTGTGACATTTCCATATATGCATTTTGTTGAACATTATTCATATAGGTTCCCCTTATCCTCTTGTGTGCTTCCTGCCCCTATCCCACCCGCCCCATCAAAGTCTTCTCTACCATTTACTTGTCTTTTTATGGTAATATTTTTCTATATATCCTTGGGTTCCAGTTCTGTTTAAGATAGAAACTTTTTCTGTAGTGAACTTTCTTTTTATCTTGTCAGAACTATCACATGCATTTTCTAGACCATCTATAATAATAGCATTCTTAGCTTATTTTTTCTTTAATTATGACCTGACCTTTGTATAGAATTTTTTCCTTCTTATAATTTTAACTCAGCTCCCACATATGAGTGAGAACATGTGGTGTTTCTCTTTCTGAGCTTGTGTTCGTTCACTTAAAATAATATTCTCCGCCGGGCGTGGAGGCGCATGCCTGTAATCCCAGCAGCTCGGGAGGCAGAGGCAGGAGGATCGCAAGTTCCAGACTAGAGGCAGTCTGTGTAACTTAGCGAGACCCTGTCACAAAAAGTTAAAAAGTGGGCTGAGGGTGCAGCTTGGTGGTCCAGCACTTGCAGAGCATGCAGATGCAAGGCCCTGGGTTCAACCCCCAGTCACGAAGAAAAAAAAATTCTCCAATTCCATCCATTTTGCTGCCAATAGCATTATTTCATTTTTCTTGATTGCTGAGTAGTATTCCATTATGTATATGTACCATAGTTTTTTTTATCCATTCTTCTGTTGAAGGGCACTTTGGTTGATTCCATACCCTTGCTATTGTGAAAAATGCTGCATAGAACATGGAGATGCAGGTGTCTATGTGGTATGATAACCCATCTCCTTTTGGGTAAATTCTCAATGGTGTTATGGCTGGGTCATAGGGTAGATCTATTTTCAGTTATTTCAGATACCTCCATATTGATTTCCGCAGTGGTTGGACCAATTTACAGTTCTACCAACAATGTAAGAGTGTTCCCTTTTCTCCGCAACATTGCCAGCATTTGTTCTTATTTGTTTTATTGATCTTGGCCATTCTTATTGGCACTAGGTAAAATCTCAGAGTTGTTTTAATTTGCATTTCCCTAATGGCTAGAGATATTGAGCATTTTTTCATGTGCTTCATGGCTATATGGAACTCTTCATTTGAGAACTGTCTACTCAGTTCCTTTGCCCATTTTTGTATTGGATTATTTGTTTTTTGGGGGGAGTTTTTTCTTGAGTTCTTTATAAATTCTGGTAATTAGACCTTTAATGTATAGGATGTGAAGATTTTTTCCCAATCAGTGGGGGTTTCCTTGACTCTGTTAATTATTTCTTTTGCTGTGCAGAAGCTTTTTTAATTTCATGTAATCCCACTTATCTATTCTTGAGCAATGGGAGTCCAGTTAAGGAAATACTTTCCTATGCCTATATGAGGAAGTGTACTGCCTATCTTGTCTTCTATACGTTTTACAGTTTCTGGTTTTATGTTGAGATCTTTTATCCATTTTCAGTTAACTCTCATGTATATTGAGAGATGTGGGAAAGCTTTCATTTTTCTGCATGCAGATGACCATGTTTCCCAGCACCATCTATTGAAAAGGCTGTCCTTTTTCCAGTTTACTTTCTTTGCTCCTTTGTTGAAAATAAGGTGGCTATAGGTGAGTTGAGGTATTTCTGGGTCTACTGTTCTTTTCTAGATGTCTTTGGGCCTATTTTTTTTTTTTACCAGTACCAAGCTTTTTTTTTTTTTTTTTGCTACCACTGCCCTAAAGTATAGCTTGAAGTCAGGGATTGTGATTCCACCTGCATTAGTTTTGCAGCTTAAGAGTGTTTTGGCTAATGTGGTCTTTTGTGATTCCATATGAATTTTTGGATCATTTTTTCTATTTCTGTAAAGTCGGTCAGTGGCATGTTAATGGGTATTGCATTAAATCTATAGATTCTTTTGGTAAGACAGTCACTTTTACTATATTAATTCTCTCTATCCAGGAGCAGGGAAGGTCCTTCCAGTTTTCAGTGTCTTCTGCTATTTCTTTCTTTAATGTTTTGAAATTTTCCTTGTAGAGTTCTGAAGGGTCTTTGGTTAGATTGATTCAAAGGTATTTAATTTTCTGGTGGGCTATCCTGAATGGTATGTTTTCTGAAATTTCCTTCTCTTCCTGTTTGCAGTTGGCATAAAGAAAATCTATTGATTTTTGTGTGTTAATTCTATAACTTGCCACTTGACTGAAAGTGTGATTAGTTTTAGAAGTTTTCTGATTGAAGTTTTGGGGTCTTTCAGGTATAAGATCATATCATTTGCAAATAAGGATAATTTGACCTCTTCCTTGCCAATCTGTATCCCTTTGATTTCTTTCTCTTGTCTGATTGCCTAGCAAGGACTACAATTACTATGTTACATAGAATAGGAGAGAGAAGACATCCTTGACTTGTTCCAAATCTAAGAAGAAATGGTTTCAGTTTTTCTCCATTTAATATAATGTTGGCTGTATGTTTGTCATAAGTGGCTTTTATGATATTAACATATTTGTCTGGTATACCTATCTTCTTCAGTGCTTTTATCGTGAAAAGTTGTTGCACTTTGTCGAAGGCCTTTTCAGCATCAATTGAGAAGACCATGTGATTTTTGTTTGCCAGTTTCTTGATATGCTGGATTACATTAATTGATTTCAGTATGGTGAACCAGCCTTGCATCTGTGGTATAAATCCCACTTAGTCATGGTGAATAATCTTTTTCATATGCTGCTGGATTCTGTTTGCCAGAATTTTATTAAATATTTTTGCATCTAGATTCATAAGGGAGATGAGTCTATAATTCTGTATCTTTGATGAATCTTTTCCTGGTTTGGGTATCAAGGTGATGGTAGCTTCATAGAATGGATTTAGGAGTGTTCCCTCATTTTCTATTTTTTTGGAATAATTTGAGGAAGACAGGTATTGTATCTTCTTTAAAAGTTTTGTCAAATTCTGCTGTGAATCCATCAGGACCTGGGCTCTTCTTTGTTGGGACACTTTTAATTCTGTTGTTTTCTATTTCTGTATATGAAATGGGCTTGTTGAGGTCAGCAATGTTTTCTGGGTCTAGCATTGGTAGGTCATACATGTTAATAAATTTGTTCATTTCTTCTGCTTTTTCATATTTTTGGGAATACAGTCTCTCGTAGTAATCCCTGATGCTTTTCTGTATTTCATTGAAGTCAGTGGTTATGGATCTGTTTTCTTTCATAATCCATACTATGTTCATTTTTTCCTTTTTCTTTTGATGAGGTTGGCCAAAGGAGTGTCTATTTTATTAAACTTCTCAAAGGACCAGCTCTTAGTCTTATTAATTTTTTGAATTATCTCTTTGGATTGTAATTGAAATGTTTCTCCATTTATTTTGTAATTTCTTTTTGGGTGTCCCTTTTGGGGTTGATTTTTTTGCTGGATTTCTAGTGTCTTAAGATGTGTCATTAGGTCATTTATTTGGCTCTTCTTTACTTTGTTGATGAAGGCACTTAATGCTATAAACTTCCCTCTGAAAACTGCCTTTGATGTATCCCATATGTTTTGCTAGGATGAATTTTCATCATAATTTGGTTTTTAAATTCCATTTTGATTTCCTCAACAACGTATTGGTCATTCAGCAGTGTATTATTCAGTCTCCCTGAGTTTGTAGTGTTTCTGGAATTATTCTTGCTCTTGAGTTCCAGTTTTATTCCATTGTAATCTGATAATGAACAGGGGATAATTTCTACTTTTTTGTATTTGTTGAGGGAATTCTTATGGGCCAGCATATGATCTATCTTAGAAAACATTCCACATCGAGCTGAGAAGAATGTGTATTCCTCATCGTGTGGATGAAATAGTCTTTATATATCTGTGAGATTCAACTGGTTTAGGGTGGAGATTGGATTTGACGTTTCTCTGTTGATTTTTCATTTTGATGACCTATCTCTTGATAAAAGTGGGGTATTGAAGTCTCCCATTATTATTGATTCTGGTCCAATAAAGTTCTTTTATTCCGTAAAGTTTGTCTTATAAAGCTAGGTATGCCTGTGTTTGGGGCATAAATATTTAGGAGCATTATTGATTCTTGATCGATTGTTCCTTTTATTAAAATGTAGTGTCCTTCTTTGTCTCTTCTAATTAGTTTTGGAATGAAATTTAATCTATCTGAAATTAGAATTGAAACACCTGCTTTTTTTGATCCCCCTTTGTTTGGTATACAGTTTTCCAGCCCCTAACTCCCAGTTTATTACAGTCTTTGTGAGTTAGTTGTGTTTCTTGAATACCACATATTGATGGTTTATGTTTTTTCATCCAATTAGCCAGTCTCTGTCTCTTAATTGGCAAGTTAAGACCATTTACCTTAATAGTGATTTTTGAGTAGGATTTATTATTATATATCCAATCATTACCTGTTACTGGTTTATGAATCATGTTTGCTTTGTTCCTTTCTTGGGTTGCACTCATTTCACCAGTTCTTTGATTTCCTTTATAGGGTTGTCTTATCTCTCCTGGATGTGGTAATTGATTTACAATCCTCTGCAAGACTGGTGTGGTGGTTGCATATCGATTAAATACGTCAGTATTGTTAAATGTCTTATTCTCCTCTTTTATATTCAAAGATAGTTTTGCTGGATAGATCAATCTTGGCTGGAGGTTTTGTTTTTGGTTTTTCTTTTTGGATGTGAATCACCTGTGACCATTCCTTTCTATATTTCAATGTTGATATGGAGAAGTCTGCAGTAATTTTAATGTTGTTATTGTTGTTGTTGTTAGGTCGATTTGGTATCTGACTCATAGCGACCTTCTGTACAACAGGGGAAACGCTATTGTCAGTGCTTCTCTGCTGTTCATAGGGTTTTCGATGGCAGATTGATTTTTGGGAAGGGGTTGCCAGGTCCTTCTCCCAAGCCTACAACTTCTGGTGTTCCCAGGCAGTCTCCCATCCAGGTACTAACCAGGCCCGACCCTGCTTACCTTCTGAGATCTGATGGGATCGGATGCCACAGGGCTACAGCTGCAGGCAATTTTACAGCTGCAGGTAATTTTACTAGGTTTTGCTTTATACGTAGTAAGGGTTTCTGCCTTGCTTCTTGCAGGATAGCTTCCCTTGTTTCTAATGACAGCATTCTAGTGATAATATGTGTTGAGGATGACCTATTTTGATCGACTTCTGAGGGGGCCCTAAATGTTTCAGTTGTGTATGTATCCAAATCCTGTATTATCTTTGGGAAATTTTCCTTGAGGATATCATATACTAGATTTTGAAGGTCTCTGGTACATCTTTCTTCTCCTTCAGGCATGCACTGAATTCTTAAGTTTCATTTTTTTATTCGATCTGAGTTCTCCTGGAAATCTTTTAAAAATATCTTTATCATTGATTCCATTTCTGACTGTTTGTATTTAGGGTCATTTATGGCATCTTTGGAATCGGAAATCCTCAGCTCAGATTCATCCAGTCTCGATGAAAAGGATTCTTTAGCCAAATTCATTTCAGTTATCTTCATTTGCATTTCAATGAGTGTTGCTTGGTTCTTCCTTATCATTTCTAGGTGGGAGGATAGAACTGACTCCAAGTGAGATAACTTCTTTTCAAGGATTTGAAGGGTGTTGGTAATATTCATTTTAATTTCTCTTAGCATGTTTATAATCATAACTCTGAATTCCAAATCAGAGATCTCTAAGAGTTGAGATTCCTTGGAGGAATGTGTTGGGGTGCTTTGGTCTGTGGGGCCTTCAGATCCATCCTGCCCCTTTGTATTTCTTGTAGGTTTATTTTGTTTGCCCATTATATGGTCTGGGAAATAGAATTCGTCTCTTCTGAGTGTGCAGAACTTCTCCCTCTGTTATTCCTTTGAGATTGTGTGGTGCTGAATCTCTTGTACTTATTTGAGCTGGTAAGATGAGTCATTCATGGCTGTTTGGTCTGTGGGGCTCTTACTCTAGTTCACCAGTCCTACTCCAAATTGGCTGGGGGCTAAGAAGGCAGTAGATTCTGTTTCTCTTCTGGGGGGTGAGAATGGGCAGGATCTGTTGACAGAAGAGAGGGAAAGAGGAGGTCGAGGACAGGGACTAATAGAAATTACTGTCAAAATTAAAATTAAGGCTAATATTTCAGGATAAAATAATTAACTAAAACAAAAACACATATTTGGCATAAGAAAAAGAGAAGGAGAATAGAAAGAGGTAAGAGAATAAAAGAAGAAAGGTAGAAAGAAAGAAGAAGAAGAAAAAGAGGAAAAAATCACACATACAAGCTCCCAGACACATATAAAAACAATTGTAGCCAGGCACTCTAGTGCATGCCTGTGATCCCAGCCGCTTGGTAGGTGGAGGCCAGAGGATCGCAAGTTCAAGATCAGAGGTAGTCTATGTAATTTAACAAGACCCTATCTCAAAAAAAAAAAAAAAAAAAAAAAAAAAAAAAAAAAAAAAAAAAAAAAAAAAAAAAAAAAAGGGCTGGGTTTGCAAGTCTGTGGTCCAGCACTTGCAAAGTATGCAGTCATGAAACTCTGGGTTCCAACTCCAGTACCACAATAAATAAATAAATAAAATAAAAATAAAAAATAATAAAATAATAAAATAAATTAAAATAGAATAAAACAACATTTGTATGTTCTCACAAGTGGAAGCTGAACTGTAGAGTCAGTAAGGATGAACTGAACACTGCAGAACACAAGATGGCAGTGTTTTCACACAATCTGTGGAAGTAGGCTGCGTTAGGGGGCAATGTTTCTGCAAAGGTTCCCTCTATTGAGTGGATATAGGGGCAGCCCCACAATGTCCCGGGTTTAACTGGGACACTGAGTGTCCATAGGGTCTGTTCAATGAAATATTTTGTCTATTGTATTGTTACAGAAACTGTGAGGGCCTCCCTGGAGTTCTCCCTGTCCCATGTAGTTTGGGCACCAATTCTCCAAATTGGAGATCTCTGCCCTAAAGCGTACAGCATGGAGAGAATATGGCTGCTATTGTGGATTTTTATTACAGGGCTTTCCATCCACTTGGGAGGTCCAGATCCTGTTGTTTTCTCCTCAGTTCTACCCCTGCAGCTGGCGGGATGATATCCAACCACCCTATGGGGAATCTGCAGCAGGTCTGTCCATGCGTGGCGATCCTGCTCGAAACTGTTCTGGGACTAATTGTGCTGCTGTGCCTGTTTGTGGGAAAGGTGCACTCTGCCTGCATGGGACTCAGTCGCCTCCTCCGACCCCAGCGTACTCCACAGTGCAGTAGGATGACTTAGAATCACCTCTGGTGTGTCTGGGATCTGGGTGTATGTGTGCCCATAAGTCTGTGAAAATCACGTCTGCACAACTGTCGTGCCACAACAGGAGGGAGGGAGCCATTCCACTGGTGCTGGTTTCTCAGGCCCCTCTGCGATCACTCCCCACACCCTCATGTATCAACATCTGATCCCTATTTTCTTGCGTGAGGGTCCTACACCAGCCCAGCATCTCTGGCTGCACAGCCCGCACCACTAGAGATGGCAATTCCATGTGCCACCTCAAACTGACTCACCTGGAACTTGTAGTCTGTGTCCCATGGGCAGGGTGACAGTGTGATGCCAAGGTTGCACTCTGTGTTGGGTCCAGTACCTGTGGATGTGTGTGCAAAGTCCACTCTGAGTCTCCAGGACTCTATCCACCATCTGCATGATGGCGAAATGGCAAAATGGCAACCCAGCTGCTGTCCTCTGTGTAGGTCCTCCAGAGCCAGATCCCTGCTTTCAATGTTTGTCCAGTTTCTTCCACTGTCTCCCAATCTAAACTATCACTGTTTCTATCTAGTCAATGTGAGCTCCAAACCCTTAATCAAGGCTTCCCTCTACTCCAGGACAGAAGGCGTGTGTTATCTCTGCCATCGATCAAAATGAATTGTCAATACTAAATTTTTGAATCTATCCCTGTCATGGTTTATACATAAAATGTCCCCCCAAGGTCATATGGTTTAATGTTCAGTCTGTAATTGGTACTGCTGTAATTGTTACATAGACCTTGGGGAGGTAGGATTCTTTTCTTTGGAAGTGGTCCTTGGAGGCGGGTCTTTGGCAGTGTTTATCTAGACCCATAGCTCCAGATATCTCCCTGATTCCTGCCCTGCAATACTCTGAGGTATTCTGCCACAGGCTCTGCCTCTGCTGCCAAATGCCTGCCTTGCTGCCATTAAGAACTGATCTTCTAACTGTAAACCTTTTAACCCTGTGACACTTGTTTGAGTTGATTTTTCTACTATAGCAATGACAGGGGACTAATACAATCCCCAATAATTTATTTTTTGAAGTTAACTTTGGAAAAGGTACTACAGGAACAAAGAATATGTACAGTGTTAAAACTTCAGTTGTAGTTTGCTGAATTACTGCCTAGAATGATTGCAGGCATTTTCACTTTAAAAAAGTATGTGTGGAAATCCACCCAGCTTTGCCATCTCTCAGCATTATTCTTTTCCTATTCCTTTGTTTTCCTTATTTGCCAACTTGATAAATGTGCTGTTTGTATCTCATTTAAATTTGATATTTTAAATTTTACTAGTGAGTTTGAACATATTTATTAGCAATTTGTCTTATAGTGGTCCATACTTATTGATGGGTTATACATTCCAAGACACCCAGTGGATGCCTAAAACCATATATAGTACTTAATCCCATATAGTTTTTTTCTGTATATATATACCTATAATAAAATTTAATTTAGAATATGATAAAGAGATTGACAATGATAGCTGATAATAAAATAGAACAATTTTAATACAAATGTTATTTCATTCTTCATAATTTCATAAATAGTAGATTTGTTCTTATGGTAAATATTAGCAACCTCAATGCATCATTTTTTCTTTTCTGATTAGGTTAAGAACTTTGAGCTTTCCACTTAGCAGAAGTATTTTATACCTTCTCTTTGATCTAACCAAATTACCAGCACCCTTACTCTTATACTTTGTGACATTATTAAATTAAGGATTACTTGAACAGAAGCACTCTGATATCATGACAGTTCATAGATAACCAAGACAGCTACTAAGTGACTAATAAGTAGATGGGGTATGTTGTTGTTGTTGTTGTTGTTGTTGTTAGGTGCCATCAAGTGGGTATCTGACTCATAGCGACCCTCTGTACAACAGGGGAAACACTATTGTCAGTGCTTCTCTGCTGTTCATAGGGTTTTCAATGGTAGATTGATTTTTGGGAGGGGGTTGCCAGGTCCTTCTCCCAAGCCTACAGCTTCTGGTGTTCTCAGGCGGTCTCCCATCCAGGTACTAACCAGGCCTGACCCTGCTTAGCTTCCGAGATCTGACGGGATCAGATGCCACAGGGCTATGGCTGCAGGCAGATGGGGTATACAGTGCATATATACTGGATGTAGGGATGATCTGCCTCTTGTTTGGGAAACAATGGGCAGAATGGTGTGAGACTTCATCATGGTGCTCAGGGTGGTGCACAATTTAAAACATTATTTTTTTCTGAAAGTTTCCATCTAATATTTTTAGACTGTAGTTGACTTCAAGTAACTGGAACTTCAGAAAAAAAAAGCAGCACTAAGGGGGATGATTGTACTTGATTTTTGCATTGCATATTCACATGTTTATAATTTTTTTCTGTTAGTGTTTTCTCTTTGATTAAAGTAACCTCTATTCATTAAATAAATAAACCCACAATTTTAGGGACTCCAAGTTGTCTGTGCCAGGATTTTGCATGAGAACACACACTAATTCCTGCTTTCTTAAGTTTATTTTTAATAGTGATGACCAATAGCAAAAATACAATATTGAACATGGCAGAAATTGGTCTGAACCCCCCTCTTGATAGTTGTTCTTTAATGGTAATGAACTAACTTTTGTATGCAAAGAAATGAAACAGCAGAAAATGAAACTTAGCCTATTGGAAAATTAAACAGATGTGAAGCTGAGGCAGGAGAATCACAAGCTTGAGGCTAGAGGCAGCCTGTGACATTTAGTGAAACCTTATCTTAAAGTAAAAAATAAAAAAGGGGTTGGGGCTAGAGCTCAGGGGTAGAGCACTTGCCTAGCATCCACAAGGCCCCGAGTTCAACATCACAGCACTGAAAAAAAGAAAAAAAATTAAAACAGGAAATTGAATCAATTATTTATACTTTTCAGCTAACAAGGAGGCCATTTTTCTTTATTATGAAAGCATTTTAGACCAAAGTGATCTGTCTTATGGACTTGTTTTTTAATTTTTTTTTTTTTTGCTAGCTATCTTTATTCAATTTTGCATTGTTTGGTCAGGCTAGCATGGACACAGCTGGAGTATTAATGATCCGAGGACCTCATCTTCAGATGAAACAAAGATCAGAAAACCAAGTGATTTTTGCCTTATGCATACTCACATGCGGGATCCAGTGCAGGAGCCTCTTGGTAGGCCCCATGAAGGATGGTCCAGGGAGGAGGTAGGACTAGCAGCATCTTCCCCAGCTCCATAGGAAAACATTGTCAGAGTCAGGTCCCCCTGCTCCACTTAGAACTTATCACACCACACCGTGATTCTCCACCAAACTTAAATCTCAGAGCTTCATCTTTGATTCAGTTGGTATAGTGAGATGGATATTCATATTTCCATAGATACGTCACCTTCTCACCCTTAATTTTTTTGCTCATGGTGTTTGGTGTTAGGGTGAAGGGCAAAGGCCACATCTGAACATAAGTCAGGTTTTTTAAATTTTATGTGGGGGAAAGCCAGGGGCATTTGCAGGACTTAAAACAGAATTCAAACCTTTAAAGGGCAACTCTATGTGTCCTGCTACTCATATCCTCTCTGGCTTCTAACTTTCCTTAGGCTTAAAATATATCTGGAGTTGCTAGTTCCTTTGTTATTTGAAGAGTCCATTTCTTAGTCTTTCAAAAACACTGAGTGTGTTTTCTTTTTTTAAAGGAAACAAATAGAGTTTTTGTTGATTGGAGTTTCAGAGCTTGTTGCTTGTATCTTTGTTGGACAAAACAAGGCCTGCTGTTATTTCAGTGTGTGTGACTCTATACCTCAACTTGCAGGGTTCTCAGGGGGCAGAAGATCCTGGGACAAGTTGTTTGCTGACTATGTGAAATTAGGAGAAATTGGGGCAGGAGAGGTGGTGTCCTGGCTCATGTGGAAATAAAAATAGATGAAAAACTATACATGGAAAGAATGCTAATTTAATATCTTCCAGTATCTTTTTACAAATCAACTATAGAGTTTGGCATCAGATTTACCTCTAGTCTTGTATTTTTATGTGGTTATACCAGTATAACTATGATAAACTGGAAGTTTATAGTTCAGTAAAATATATGTTGAGTGCCAAAAATGCTGGCTAGAGATCTCTGCTACCTTAGAACATATCATAAAACACTGGAATAAAAGAATCCCTAACTTGCTTCTTGGTACAGGGGTTTAACTCAGTAGGTAGAGTGCTTCCTCTGTGCTCTCTGAAGCCCTGGGTTCAATCCCTAGCACTACAAAAATGAGAGAAAGACCTGGCAGCCCACTCTCGAAACAGTCCCAAAACAATCTGCCATGGAAAACCCTATGGACAGTAGAGTAGCACTGATAGTGCATGGAATGGCACAGTGCTGGGGAGTGTTTTGTTCTGTTGGACAGAAGGTTGCTATGAGTTGGGCCCCACTCAACTGTACCCAACAACAACTTACTTCTTAATTTTTATTGTGTGTACAGACATATTCGTTATCACAATTTATTCACTATAATATGTAAAATATTAGAGATGTCCCAGGCTACTATAAAGAAAAAAATACTATAAGAAGGGAAGTATAATTTCTTGACTACATTGATTTTATGCTTTAATTATAGATAATGAATTTTGGTTATTTTAATATTTTCTCTGTATTGAATTACTAAAAAAAAAAAAACCATGTTCCCACCCATGCATGCTTATCAGGTTTTCCTCATTCGCCTAAATATCATTATCTTCCTCTCTTCCTCTCTCTCCTCCAATTTCAATCCTGCTTAGACTTCAAATTTTTGTCTTTCTGATTAAATTCATTCAGTGTGAGCATATGCTGGGAAAAAGAGTATGAGCCCAAACAGACAAGCTTCTTCTCATCTTTCAGTTTACAGTCTCAAAAAATGTCTCCTGTTTCTCTCTCTCCATGCAAATATATATCCCCCAATTGGAAATAATTACTTTCTGTGTCTGTTTTAAATACCTTAAAACTTAAATGTTTATCATAATTATTTATTTGCTTTTCTGGAGTTTCAACATTTATTGGTTAAATAATATGTTCCTGCATTCTGAACCAATTGAGATAAATCAATATGATGAATAGGATAAAAAATACGATAATTGCTTTGATAAAACTGATATTATGGTCAAATAGGGCTCCTTGTGCAGTTTTCCAGAACTAGATACTTACCCAATAAAAATCATCCTAAAGTCAACCAACACCACCATGCACCAACTCAGCTGGTGATAGAGTAACATAACAAGGAATTTCCAACAAGCCTTAAAACTCACAAGGTTGTTGTTGTTGTTGTTAGGTTCCGTTGAGTCGGTGTCCGATCATAGCAACCGTCATAGGGTTTTCAATGGCTGACTGTTTTGGAATTGACTTGGGAGTGGATTGCCAGGTCCTTCTCCCATTTTTGCGGGGCTGGGCATTGAACTTTGGGACCTCAGAGACTGCATCACAGAGCTCTACCAACTGAGCTAAATCCTAGCCCACTCACAAGGTAGAGTAGCTAAATCTTCTGACAAAAAGGCAAGAAAGAGATCAGGCTGTACCTGTAAAGCTTGAAGTTTGTCATTCCAAGCTGATCACTAGTGAATGCAAAGTACATGATTAGGCCAAACATGGGGCTCACTCCACGTCTAAGGAGAAAAATAGGTTTATATCTCACCAACTCTGTTTATTTCTCTACTAAATCTTCCCTTCTGAATTTAATTTTTAATTCTTCAGAGTAGCTAAAACACACTAAACATTCACTCAATATTTATTACATACATTAATCAGGAAATAAACTCATTTCAGGGATTTAATCTGAAACAAACAAACAAAAGAAATGAACAAACAAACACTCTTGGGCTGAATAAGTTACTACCTTGTAAATAGTATATATTCTACCTTACCCACACATTGATCATGTTAATTTAATCAGTTAACACATTCAACCACATCTAGTCCTTCAGACTTCCTCTACTCTTACAATCTTTTATATTTGTTTTGGTTCAGGCAAAAGCATGAATGTACCTTCAAAAATTCTCAATGAGTCTAAAGGCAATCAAAACATAGGGTCACTGCAATCTACAGTACTTGAAACTCAGAGAACTCCTTGGTATGTCTCAAATAACTTGTTAGGAATCCCAAAACATTTTACAGCATCATGAGTTAAAATCTGAGGAATAATAGAAAGGAAGAGCTGAATAAAAGACATTTAAAAGGTAAGGAAACCTTACTGGCTTAGCTTGAGAAAGCCTGATGGTGTTTCAGGCACACATATTAAACATTCTTAATTAAACCATGTCTCCATCCACCATGCATATGATGTCACTCTTTGCTGATAATGGAACATCTGGGGTCTTGGTCAGGGAAGCAGATCTTTATTTAATCAGGAATATGGTCTGATTTTCCTAACAGCAAAGTTTGCCTTAGGGTTTACCATTAATTAATTGTGTCTAAATATTAACTGACATCCATTCTAGGGTGTGAACAAAACTCTCCTCCAGGGCACGGCCTCTGTGGAAAAGTTAATAATTCCATTATGAAAGCCAAGAGAGTGACATACTTTTAGAATGTGGCTGTTGAGTGCAAAGGAGGGGGTGATCATCTTCTGAAATCAGGAGGAAGAAGAGAGAGGCTAAGAGCAATGACTCCAGGGAAAGGGATGAGTTAGCTGACTCACGCCAGATGACAAATGCATTGGGTTAAAGAAGAAAGGAGAAATGACAGTTTTGCTGAGGGGGCTTACGGATTCAGAACTGTAGGGCCCAAGTCGTGCAGGGAGTTGTGAGGAACAGAACTCTATGAGAACTTCACCTTAGAAATGCTTCTTCTCCATAGGCAGAGGACAGTCTGCAAGAACAACTAATAGCTAATGGTCTTGGACCTTAGGGAAAGTTCCACCAAGTCTTTCTTTTATTTCTAGAGAACTGACTTTGGTTGTAAGATCAAACTAAAAAGTAATTGAAACTGTTTACCTCGTGTTAAAACACTCAATAATATGTTAGATTTAATGTTACAATTTCTTATTCCCTACAAAGAGTGACTCTTTTTGTCTTATAGTAATCATTTGAACAGGATATTTTTATTTCTTTTTCATGATTTTGTGGAAGTTGAGACCATTAGTGTCAACATAATTAACTATTTGCTCTGAAATAGTCTTAACAAGAAAGACGAGACCATAAATCAATAAATAACCACTGTTTGCTTCAGGAAATTCCTTTAAACCAATTTATTCAGGCAAACATTGCATTTATCTTGGCATATGGCTATCTGAAGAGAGCAATAGATTGATTACCTGGAATAAGAGAGTATTAGGGCAACAATTAGATCATCAAACTTGCTTCAAAGTGGATTTGGTGGTACATACCTGCAATCCCAGCATTTGGGAGGCTGAGGTGGGAGGATTGTCAACTTGGGGCCAGCCTGGGGTACAGAATGAGTTCCAGGCCAGCTTGCATTGGACATTGAGACCTTGTTTCAAACAAAACAAAAACAAAACAAAACACAAAGACTTTCTTCAAGACCCTTGCCTATTTGTGTCTATCATTACAAAACTACTAGGTTGTAATCTATGTCCAGCTACAACCAGTGATTTCTTGAAAGATCTTCTGAAATTATTTGAGCCCAGAGTCCAAAATGCTACAGAAACCTTCAATTTTTTTCCTATTTTGAGATGCTGTTGGTAGTCTGTACAGGCAGAATTCTGAGCTACAGTAATTTTCATAAATTTAATATCATTTGACCAGCAAGATTTGTCAGGAATAGAAAGTTCAAGTAACTAAAAGTCTAATATGTAGATTAGAGCTTTCCCATGGATACCCAACATTTCCAGAAGTTGTACAGATTTTAAATTTTAGGATAGAGGGGATAAGACATCTACTTAGTTAATTGGACAACAGGGTGATAAGAGTGAGGAGAAAGGGAGATAGAACAGCTGAAGAAGGGCTTTAAGAAGTCAGGTTTTGAGACTTTAGATTAAAAAAATAATAATCTGAGCATGGAACTGGAAACTAACAACTCATCTCCACTCGTGACTTTCAAGTCCATGCATGGTGAGAGAATGAGGTTCCCCTCAGATTTACAAAGATGCTCCAGGTTTTAGTTAAGATACAAGACAGTATACCTGTAGCCTTACCATCCTGACATCTGCTTTTGTCAGATCTCAAAAGCTAAGCAGGGTTTGCCTGGTTCATCCTAGGATGGGATACCACCTGGGAATACCAAGTGCTGTAGATTTGGGAGAAGGACCTGGCAGCCCACTAATGAATCCATCACCCAATGAATAGCAGAGAAGTAATGACAATAGTGTCAGGCATGGCACAGTGTTGGGTAGTGTTTTGTTCTGTTCTACAGAGGGTTCCTATGAGTCAGACCTGACTCCACAGCACCTAACAACAACAACAACAACAACAAAGTATCTAGTGTGGTAATATTTATCTTATTCTGTATTCTATGAGGGGCTGGGATTTAGCTCAGTTGGTAGAGGGCTGCTCTGTGCTCTCTAATGCCCTGGGCTGAATCCCCAGTACCACATAAAATGGAAGAAGGACCTGGAAACCGATTCCTGAAACAATAAGCCATTGAAAACCCTATGAATAGCAGAGAAGCACAGGCATAGTGCCGGGTATGGCACAGTATCAGGGAGTGATTTGTTCTTTTCAACATAGGATTGCTATGCCAACTTGATGGCACCTAACAACAACAAGAACAACAAATTTTGAAATCTCTGTTTTCTAAAAGGTACCTACCCTGAACCACCCTATCACTTTCAACACTACAAAACAAAATAAAAAAATCGATGTAATCAAGCAAGAAGTTTCTTAGCTTCTTCTACTTCTAGTATTTTATATTGACCTGTATCAACCTTCCTCTTCTGAAAGAGTGTGAAAGGAATGTTTTGCTTGAATGGATCCCTTCGTCAGTATTCTCACTCCAATTTGTTCCCAGCATCTCAGGTTTCTGGTTCACCATCACCTCATTCCTGTGTCTTAATTCACTTCTTTAGTGACTCCTTTAAGTCACTAATTAAATATGCTCAATTATCTTCAATTTTAAAGAAGAAAAAAATCTCTCTAGCTCCCACCCACTTTTTTCCCTTTTGTCCATCACGAACAGTTCAGCTGAACAGTTCAGCTTCTAGTCTTCTATTCACTCATCAAGCAGTCTTCTAGCTCTTCCTTCTGAAGTGCCACTAAAATGGTTCTAGCAAAGACCACTAATCATCTTTTCATAACTAAATCCATTCAATGTTGTTCACCTTTATTTCATATATTTTACTGGCAGATTTTTTTTTCTGGTACTTAGGGGCTGAATCCAGGGCCTCCCATGTACTTTTTATAAGTACTCTACCCCTGGGCTGCTTCCCTAGCCAATTTTTTTTTTTAATTTTTGAGTCAGGTACTAAGTTATGAGGGCTGTCTCTGCCCTCAAACTTGTGATCTTCTTGCCTCTGCCTCTTGAGTCACCGGGATGATAGGAATGCACCATCATACCTAGTTTATTTGCAGTATTTGTTATTGTACAACAAGAACCTCATAGAAAAGAAAAGATATGTACTCTTTGCAAGGGTTATGCCATAAATAGTAGAGGATGTCATGGAGCTTAAGGATACTCAGAATATAGGGGGAAAATTTTTTGACCAGGACATAAATCTCTAGAGAGCAATAGGGAAGAGGGGGAGAACAAAGGAAAATATCTTGGTTTAGATTGTTGGAAAAGTCCTTGAATATCATCTTCAAGAATTCAGGTTTCATTGTACAGTGATTAGGGCCAATTGAAACTATTTGAAAAGAGAATACTATCCGGCAAGACGTGGAGGTAATTATTCATCTGCCACTGATTCTAAACATGCTGGTAGTATTAGTAACAGAATCAAAGTCCTGGGCTGTTTTGCGTAAGGGGAGTCTAAAAAATATATATTTTTAAGCTTGAGAGTAGCTACAAATTCCAGTGGAAATCCAAGACAGCATCTGGTCTCAAGACTAGTGTCAGAGAGAAGATAATGTAGACATGCATGTTAGAGATTTATTTCCAGAGATGTGAATACTGAAGTTTTAACCATGATCTCTGTGAGAACAAGCAACTATCCTCAAGATACCTATGACTGTCCCTTCTTTCCCTTTAATTTATTTTTTTAAAAATCAGAGTTCCTTGAAGTACATTTGTACAAAGTTCCATTTTATCTTACATTTAGAACTATTGTCATTCATAGATGATACTGTTATGTTACACTGATGGGTCCTTTTGTGACTGGTGGGGAAGGCAGACTTTTTCCTTTTGACAGTTGGCTTGCTTTTTTTTTTTTTTCTGTGTATGCTGAATTGCTTTCTTGCTCTTGCAAATATATTCAACATCACAGTTCTTCCACATGACAGACAGAGAAGGCCTTGGCAGATTTCAACCTCAGGAAGAAATTATGTCTGTCTCTATAGTGATATCAAGAGACTCATGTATGTATGCCAGGAGACAACTTTGCAGTCATAGTGCACTTCCGTTATAGCAGGGGCATATAATGTGGTATTCTTTGATGCCACTTTTGCTATTGGATCATTGTGTATTTAATTGAATGTTAAAGAGTTGGTTTAAAATTGGGTTCTGCAATTTGTATTATTTAATGTATACATTTTAAAGTAAAATGTAAGATTTGTGATTTTAGATTAAATTAATGCCTGTGAAGTTGGGGATATATAGATAATGGTATAGTTCAAATTATTACTGGTCAAATATGAAGTTTCTGATAATACAGATATGCAAGTAGATTAAAACTTTTAGAGTGATTAAAAAAGTTTATCGAGTCCATAATAGTTTTTACTTTGGATGCCTTTTACTTAAGAATATTGACTCTCCTTTGGTTCTCTGTACCATTTGTAATTAGAATTCATCATAATTACTCTATAGAATAACAGATTTGCCACTGCTATTTCTTTCTCAGAATATTTGTTAAAAACTCTTTGCTCATTCTTAAGAGATTGTTTAATTTTTCCAATGCATGATGCATATGTGCATACACATGAATGTTGTTGTTGTTGTTAGGTGCTGTAGAGTCGGTATCGGACTCATAGCGACCCTCATTGGGTTTTTAATGGCTGACTGTTTCGAGATTGCCTTGGAAGTGGATTGCCAAGTCCTTCTCCCATTTTTGTGGTGCTAGGTATTGAACTTGGGATCTCAGAGACTGCAGTGCAGCGCTCTACCAACTGAGCTAAATCCCAGCTTGACATACATGAATATGATATACATAATAAAGCTTTCAGCATCTATTTAAGAATATGTAGGATATCATCTCCCAAGTGTGTGTCTGTCAGCTTGTTATGCTATGGGGGCTTGCATGTTGCTGTGATGTTGAAAGCTATGGCACTGGTATTTCAGATACCAGCAGGGCCACCCATGGTAGGCAGGTTTCTGCTGAGCTTCCAGATTAAGAGAGACTAGGGAGAAGGACCCAGCAGCCCACTCCAGAAACAATTAGCCTTTGAAAACCCTATGAATAGCAGTGAAGCACTGTCAAATATAGTGCTGGAAAATGAGCCCCCCAGGTTGGAAGGCAACAGAAGAAGACTGGGGAAGAGTTGACTCCTCAAAGTAGAGTTGACCTTAATGATGAGAGTAAGGTAAAGCCCCGGGTATCTCCTTTTGCTGATGTGGTATGATTTTAAACGAGGAGAAACATAGTGGCAGTAGCATTGGGCTCAAGTATAAAAAGATTGTGACACGGCACAGAGTGGGGAGTGTTTTATTCTGTTGTACTTAGGGTTGCTATGAGTCAGATCCAATTCCACAGCACTCGATAACAACAAGGATATCACTTACTGCAAACTCCTTAAAGGTAGGACTAAGTCTTCTTCAGCATCACTTCCACCCTTCCCATACTCCACACATGGTTGGCATGGTACAGTTACTCAGTAAATATAATAAAAGCAGTTATGCGATAAACACTGTATTGACATGTTCTATTCAGATGGAGCTCAGTTTTCCCTTGTGACTCCTACATCTCTATCATCTCTTCATGAACTTTTCTGTGTATATATTTCTGTTTCTAATTCCATGCCTAGATGTTGGATAGTCAATGTTGTGACTATATAATTGCCATGATAATATTTCAGTTTGGGGGTAAATAAAGCAAGGTGAGCTCACCTTTATTTACATCCTGTGAAGTCCTGATAATATATTTTGCTCCACGCCAAGAAGATTTTTCATTGCAATGAGAAGAAGATGATCTAAAACTCTTACCAGGCATTTCGGAGTAGTCACATATATGTCTCTGAAGTACACTTTGATTTCTGAGGAGATAGAGAGCTACTCTCACTATGTAATCATAGAACGTTACTGTCATGGTATCTCAGATCAGTTTTCTTTTGGAGTCCTTTGCTCTGGCATTTCAGGGCAGGGCCTATTTTCCATGAGAGGAAATTAGAAAGGAATGATTATTACACTAGAAGGTCTAGAGCAGTGATTCTCAGAAAGTGTGCTCCAGACCAACAGCATTGTCATTACTATTTAACAACATTCTTAGAATACAAATTCTCTGGTCCTACCAGGCTTACAGAATGAGAAAACATGTGAGTGGAGCCTAGCACTCTGCAATTTTAGCAACCCCTCCAGATGATTCTAATGTTAAAACAATTTTAGGAACTACTGGTCTAGAGATTAGCAGTTAGAACCTTACGGAACTTTGAGGCTATATGAATCAGTCGACTTGGTTCCCATTTTCACCCCTGCACTGACTAGATAGATGACTTTAAATATCAGTTTTATCATCTATAAAATGGGGTATATTCAAGGTTGTAGTGTACCTTGGCAACACTAAACTGGGCAGTCTTGATGCCTCACAAATCTAACCATCAACTAGGACCTTTATCCACTTAAAGCATAGCTGCTGAGAGGGACTTTTATATCTGGTTACCCTGAAAATCTTGGTCTTCAAAGTAAAACTAATCTAAGTTTTTGACTCGATGAGTGATTTATTCTTATGCTTCAATGGTCTCTTGCAGTGGGAGCTTTAGTATGGCTCTAGGCTCCATATCAGTACATCAGCTTTGTAAAGCTATGGGACTAAGTCTTGGTTTTCCCCCGTCAGACCAGGATATTCTGGGATTGGATGGATGACTCTTCAAATATTATCTTGAAATTCATTTCTTATTGCCCTTCTTCCTATTCCTTAGAAGAAAAGTTGTGGAAGTCTGTAGAATATAATGTGCATTTGATATCTTGTAGCATTAGCACATTAGATATGGAAGTTTATAACTTGGACACAAAGGCCTATATTGAGTTCTAATGGCTAAATTCAAACTTGTATGTCATCATTACCATTATTAAAACACAATTTTTTCCTAGCCACCAAGGGACCAAATCTTTGAACCTTCAAAGAATGCTTCTCTGTTTTTCTTCTATCCCAATTTTCATTGAATAGTAAGCCCTATCAATTATTTTTTTCCTCTAACAATGTTTTGGGATTTAGCTCAGTTGGTAGAGCACTGCACTGCAGTCTCTGAGGTCTCGAGTTCAATTCCCAGCACCGCAAAAATGGGAGAAGGACCTGACAATCCACTCCCAAGGCAATTCCGAAACAGTCAGCCATTGAAAACCCTATGAGGGTCGCTATGAGTCAGATACCGACTCGATGGCACCTAACAACAACAACAACAACGTTTTAAACTTGTCATTTCCTCACTACTCTCCATGTTGTTTCCCTTTACTTCAAAGTCCATGTGTGGAGCTTTTGTAAATATATCTCTACTATAACAATAGCTTCTTCATGGTTTTGGCTACATTCTTCTCAAGTACCAATAAGGGACCAAAAAGACTCTAGAAAAGTAGTATTTGCAATGAATGATTTTTGCCAACAGAAATTTGGGGCTAAGTAAGCAGAAAAGAATAGTTTTTCTCTTCTTCTAGAGGTAATTACCTCTCCATATTGTACTAATAGTATTTTGGAATATATGACTATTTGTCAGTCTGACCCTTTTACCAAGCAAAATATTATTTTCCGGAAAATAATCTGAGATCAAAACTAAAAAAGGACTGTAACATTGTGTTCCACTTTGTGTAAATAATCTAACTTCCTTTTACTCACCTGGGTCTGCAATGGCTGCTTTGGAAAATTTCTTAGTCCATCACCTTGTTAAAATGCAGACAATTGTATAACTTTGTATAAACTCATGCATTATTGAACTGATAAATCATAGTGGTTTTGAAAGAGTCAATATGCTCCAGCTGCCTCTCATGCAAATTAACTGCATGTGATAAAAGTCCGCATGGAAATTTTAATGGCTAAAAATACTACATGTAATTAAAATCCAGTGTTATTTTTGCTATTCTTCTAAAATATTTTCCTAGATAGTAGACATTTTTAAAGGTTTTCAAGTTTGATAACTTCTGGATTTTGTTTTATTTTGAAAGAAGAGCCCATAAATATATGTACACATAATATGCATACCCCTGTACATATATAAACATACACACCAAATCAGTTTTTCTTATTAGCAGCGATTGTGTTCTATAAAGTCATGTGAGCACTGAATTTCTGAATATTTAATCATTGTTTCTACAGTTAATGCAGGGTTAAATGTCTATGACCCTTTGGTTGCATTTCTTACATTTTCATTGGTGGATCAAAATCTAATTTTGTTTTATATGTATCTCTGTTTAAAGACACATTATTAATATATTGTTGATTAATTAATATTGATTATATGGGCAATAACACTGTATAACTCATGTTTATACGTGTGCTATTTAATTTGCTGTTAATTCTTAAAATTGAATATTTGGCCAATAGCACTGCACAACTTATGCTAAGATAGTGCTTGTTTAACCCACATGTCTTTTCCATGAGGAAAGTTACAGCTTTTTGTGCTTAGAAACTCTCTATAGCTCTTTGACATGATGGTTATGGATTATTTTAAACAATGATATCCCTAACAAAAGCATAAACATGCAAAAAATATGGCATTAAATATGCCATGGAAAGAACTCTGGTTTATAATGTTGTTGTTGTTAGGAGCTGTCAAGTCAGCTCTGACTGTAGTAACCCTCATATGGTTTTCAATAGCTAATTGTTTTGGGTTTGGTTCAGGAGTAGATTGCCATGCCCTTCTTCCATATTATTTATAATAGGAGAGCTGAGATGAGAAAGCAGATTGTAACCTTATTTAATGTGAACTGGGCACGTGAAAGTTGGAGGATTCAAATATTTTGCCACTGTGTACATGTTCATGAATGATCATGTAAATGACAGAGTATTTATTCATTTGGAAATATACTTTAGCAACCAAGGTAAATTCATAAACATAGAGAGCAAAAAAATATTAATATATGCCTATCTAGTGATGAATATAATTAGATGAATAAGATTTGTGCTAAAAATTTAGAAATTTAAACACAAAATAGTACAATAAATTAATAAGGATTCTCTTAAAAGTTTTAATGTATCCTATTCTGATTTCTATTTGATGGAATTTATTTTTCCTTCATGTACACTTTATGTGTATGTATGCATATTAAGATCTTGTAGTTAGATTTTAGTAAAATATTATGATAGTTTATTGAATTATGATTAACATTGGATTTTATTTCATTTTAATTTGCACTAGCCTTTTGTAGATGTTATATAGCATATGTAATATTTGATTAGGCAATAATAATTGCAGTATAATTCCACATATTTTCCATATTTTTGAATGTGTCAAGGAATCTGTTACATAACTCTAGTGTAATGTTTTAAAAATATATGTGTTAAGTTGTTAATGGAATTTGTCCTTTTCAAACCAAACTGTCTATAGACACTTAGGTCAATCCTATACATTGAAAAAAAAAGAAAACCCCACGTGATGGCATCTTGTATCTTGACATGTATGAGTAGATACTTTAGAAAACTGAGAATAACATAAATCAATGATTGAGTTGTAGCATACTATTTTAAAAACTATGAGAAAATTATTTACATTTCCACAGAGTAAATTATTTTAAAAAATAGCTTCATAGATAATTAGATTTATATGAAATGTTAAATAGTTAGAAAAATAAACCCAAAATAATACAATAAATCTATCAGAATACTCTTAAAAGTTTGAAAATATTCCTTTTTGTGAATGTTTATGTAATGAAATTTAATGTCTTTAAGCATTCTTATAATGTATTTTGGCTATGTTTTTTTTCTGGCTATTTTTTTCTGTATCATTTTTCCATTATTTTGTTTACCAAGCCTGGTTACTTTTCCTTTGTTTTTTGTTTCTTAGCTGTTGATGTGATGGATTAGTTATTTCTGGTTAGAGAACCCTAACATTCAGATGACCCTGCAATATCTCATTGTGTATGTTTATAAGTTGCCCACATTGATTTAATCTCCACATTTTATAAGTATTTACTTTTTATTTCTTTAAAACCATTAATCAATCCAAGCTCCTATTAAAACAAAGTTACCTGTTGTCTGATTTGATCATCTTTAAATACAGTCTTCAGCTGCAGCTGTAGCCTTGTGGCATCCGATCCCGTCAGATCTCAGAAGCTAAGCAGGTTTGGGCCTAGTTAGTCCTTGGATGGGAGACCCGCCTGGGAATACCAGGTGCTGTAGGCTTGGGAGACGGACCTGGCAATCCACTCCCCCAAAATCAATCAGCTATTGAAAACCCTGTGAATAGTAGAGAAATACTAACAATAGTGTTTCACCTCTTGTAAGTAGGGTTGCTATGAGTCAGACACTGACTTGATGGCACCTAACAACAGTAACAAATACAGTCTTCAGAGGAACATAAACATAAAAAATGTAGTAATTTTCAAATTATCTTATTTATAACTGGGGTTCCATTGGATGTATGTTACTTATGATAATAACTCTACTTTAACTGAAACAATCATCTATTTTGAAATTTTTCAGGTTTACTATGGAAAAATGAGGCCTGCAGCCATACCACCCTGGCATCCAAAATTGTCAGATCTTGGAAGCCAAGCAGGGTTGGGAGGGGTTAGTACTTGGAAGAGAGACCATCTGGGAACACCAGGTGCTACAGGTTTGGGAGAAGGACCTGGCAGCTCATTCCCAAAAAACAATCAGCCATTGAAAACCCTATGAATAGCAGAAAAACACTGACAATAATTCCAAGCATGGTACAGTGTGGGGTAATGTTTCATCTGTTGTACATATGGTTCCTATGAGTTGGACCTGACTTGAAGGGCACCTAACAACAACAAGAAGGAAAGGTGAAATAATTATTTTCTTTATATGACACTAACTTATTTTAGTAAAATTATACACACTTTTACTTTTGATGTTAGTTATATATCTCCAAATAACAATACACCTAAATATAAACATAAATGAATTATTTAGGTACCAAATATCATTATATACCTTTTTCTCATTTGATATTTTTCCAGTAGATAAAATATTCAGATATACGAAAAATTATCAAAGTTTCATGTCAGGACATGTTTTAAGATTAATTGAAACTAATTTTTAATATGGAAGGCTGGATTTTGTTGTTGGTAAACATTTTTTGTTGGCAAATGCAGCAGCTAGAAGATAACCCATTTAAGAATGTTCTGTATGAATTTGAGAAGAGCATTTTCTGAGTTCCATAGACCAAGTCAAATATGAACAATGCAGTATTCATGAAGTCATGTTTATTAATGACTCAGTAGGAGGGAGGGCATGAAACAAGTGTAGATATAATTCATCCTCCACATGATTTTGGTGCTATAACAAACCAATAGGCTAGGAATATTTGTACAAAGTATATGTCTTTTCTCAAGTGTCCTTTCAAAATTGCCTTTGAAATCTCCAGATTAAATATTTTCACTTGGCATATTTTAAGAAAAAGAAATGATTTCCCTCTGGCTAGGTAATAAACATCCTGTGTTTGCCTAGACCTAGCCTCATGTTTCAGTATGAAAGCAAAGTTACAGTGTTTATAAATTAAATATATTTCTCAAAGACAAAAGAACCACAAGGAACTCATAATAATTAAAGGGCATTAGAAGATATTATGCCTAACTTATCTATTTCAAAGAGGAAGAAATAGGTAAATTTTAGCTAAGAATTGGCAAGACCATATATATCAAGAAATAAAAGCCTCTCTTTCCAGTTTTGATTAGGTTGAAACTGAATCTTTACTATCAACATAAGGTAACATGGTGAGGTATTGTGGGAAAGCTGAATGGTGGTACATCTATCCCTTCTGACTATTCACCACACTCCAGAAGTAGGAAAGAGGATAGTATTTCTGGATGAGACCAGTCAGGAAGTGACTGTCCCGGGGGTTGCTGACATAGGAGCAGAATAATGTTCTAGAGAAAAATAGTGGCTATTTCCTTCATGCAGCAAGAACATTATACTTAGCTCTGTCTGATGCTATATATATATATAGCATCATATATATATACATATATATATATATGATGCGTGTATATATATATATATATATATATATATATGCGTGTGTGTGTATGTGTGTATGTGTGTGTGTTGTGTGTATGTGTGTGTGTATGTATACATATGTAAAGAGAGAGAGAGACAGAGAGAGAGATACAGAGAGAATTATAATACAGACAATATATTTTAAGGATAATGGCAGGTTTTGTAAATGCATTTATTTCATTTCAGCAAAATGAGTTAGTTTTCAAAATTAAAAACCTCTTTTGTAATCCTTACTATATATACTTAAGTTAATAGTAAACTTTAGTTCCATTTGATTTTTCCCATGATTAATAGACTATATCATTTTAAGGATTGGAATTCAGAAAGACACAAAGAAACTCGCCCTTACTTTTGTGAAATAAGATCATTTATCAGCGCTGCTTTATTTGCAAAAGAAGGTTCAGTTGCCCTTTATATTATTGTAGAGCTCAAGACAATGTTTCTTTACTTATGAGCAGATGTTTGAAATCCTCCAGGAGGTTTCTATAAGACTATGGAAATGAACTTGGCATGGGTACTGGGCTCCCAGGTGGAGCAGTGCACATGAGTTCCTTAGAAGTGTTAGATCAAGGCTAGTCAGGGAGAGCAACAGAGCCTAGCCACCAAAAGCCGAGCTCTTTGGTGAGTGACAGGTACAGGCTCCTTCTGAAGCATGAAAAGGAATGCTAAATGATCTCCCTGACAGAATAAATCTTCTGTTTGTTTGGTCTGGACCAGATGTGCTACAGGCTGATGTGGAAATGTCTGCTCATGCCAATTTCACTTTAAATCACAATTTGGCAGCCTGGTTAGTTTTGAAAGTTGCAGCCCATTTAGCACTTTAAACAGAAATGTTTTCCAATGGTCTTTTCATTTAATTTGCAAATCCACACCAGGGTCTAAATAGGGCTGTGAGAAGCTGTTCTCTGGAGATGTGGGTCACCTGATAAAAGAACTCTGTTTTGAGATTGAATGGGAAATACGACTTCATTTCCTGTGCTTTACTGAGTGATCTCTATGTACAGATAATGGAGCTCTGTGTGTCTAACATTGTGCTGAGATTTAGTTCTATTTTATATGTGAGTTTTTGAAAAAATGTTTTAAAGACAGAAATAAAATGGTGATTACCAAGTTTCGACTGAATTTTCAGTTCTCAAATTTTTGAGTTGGGAAAGATCTAAAAAGACACACCCTTTTCAATATATGAGAAGGACCTGGCAACCCCCTCCCAAAAATCAATCTGCCATTGAAAACCCTATGAACAGCAGAGAAGCACTGACAATAGTGTTTCCCCTGTTGTACAGAGGGTCGCTATGAGTCGGATACTGACTCGACGGCACCTAACAACAACAACATTTCAATATACATTACATCCTTACAGTCTATGGGCACAGTAGGACTTGTCATAGATATGACACTAAAATAATTCTGAAAAATTTAAAATTTTAGGGTCATGAAATATATTCCTTTGAGAAGACAGGGTAGTTCCTTTTTGAATTACTCAAAATATAATTTGCATATCTTCATTTTTCTTCAAATAAATGATTTTGGCAGTTCTTTTTGATGAATAACTTTTCACCAGTACCCTTCTTTCTGATTTCATGAAGATAGGAATATTGGTTTATTATATTGTTTGTGTCTGCCAAGTGCCTACAAAAAGCCTGGTACATAGCAGTTGCTCAATAAAACCTTGTTAATTAAGTTTATTGAGATACCTGAGTGTCTTTTTATTATTCAATTGGAAATTAGAGTAAGAGTTTGTTACTAAATCTCCAGAAAGAATATTGATTTCTGCAGATTTAGATATAAAACTTAAACTCTTAACTATAGTTCCTGAGGAAAACTTCTCCGAAGGTTTCCATTTAAGAGTTGGAAATGAGCATAACTTTTGTCAGTGGGGTCCAAGAAAATGAATGTATTATTCCATTGTAAAATGGTAATTTAGACTTGATAACTTCCATGAGGAGTTATATTAAAAAGTTATCATTTGCTTTTATCAAGCTGTATCATTTCTATAAATAATAGAATATTAATCATTAATATATATTAAATATTTTCCATAAAACACTATCTGGATATAAGATATCAATTTTTAGAAAAAAGCAAAGGAGAATTTTTTTAAAAAAATGTTTGTTTCAAGTGAAAATATCTTTCTAAGACCCCAAATCCATTCTGTATATGAAAAAAATTAAATTTATATAATAAAATGATAAGTTCTTTCTGGCTAGCCAACAAGAAAAATAAAATAAATCACATAAACTATATCAAAATACTAAAAATACTAATTTCAAAGCAGGAAAAATTGCAACATATTTGAAAGTTAAAGGCTATGTTATTTATATATAAAAGCTGCCCAAAATCAATTAAAAAGCAGAAAGCAAAAGATGCTCAACCTCATGTTTAATGAGAGGAAGGCTAATTAAATCTCTGACAAACTATCACTTTTCACCTGACAGACTGACAAATACCAAAAGCAGCTTGGGAATAAGCCAAATATGAAAGCATGGGGAAATAGTAACTCTTATGCATTATTTACAGTTATTATTGCTGGAATTTGTTGCAAAGGAAATTTGGGAGTAGCTCCTTAAGTCAAAATTTTGATCTCATATGTTTTGATGTAACAACACCACATCTATAAATTTATCTTATGGATATCTTGTACTTGTGTATAAACATGCATGTTTAATGACTAATCAATAAAAATTCATGTAATCTTGTTGTTGTTGTTAGGTGCCGACTCACAGCGACCCTCATAGGGTTTTCAATGGCTGACTGGGGATTGCCTTGGGAGTGGGTTGCCATGTCCTTCTCCCATTTCTGCGGTGCTGGAAATCAAACTCGGTACCTCAGAGACTGCAGAGCAGCCCTCTACCAACTGAGCTAAATCCTAGCGCCCATATAATCTTGTTGTTTTTGTTGTTAGGTGTTGTTGAGTTAGTATCCAACTCATAGCGACCCTCATAGGGTTTTCAATGGCTGACTGCTTCGGGATTGCCTTAGGGAGTGGATTGCCAGGTCCTTCTCCCATTTTTGCAGTGCTGGGAATTGAACTCAGGTAGACAACCAAATACTGGAAATAATCTAATAATTTATCACTAATTAAAAACATGTTAATTATGTTATGCTACTCCCATATTGGAGGACTAGGATTTAGGTGAGTTGGTGGAGCACTGCTCTGCACTGTCTGAGGCCCTGGATTCGATCTCCAGTGCTGCAAAAATGGGAGAAGGACCTGGCAGCCCACTCCTGAAGGAATCCTGAAACAATCAGCCATCCAAAATCCTATGAATAGCAGGGAAGCACTGACATAGTGCTGGGCATGGCACAGTGTCAGGGAGTCTTTCATTCTGTTGTACATAAGGTCCCTAGGAGTTGGCCTAAGGTGGTTTAGTTCAGTTGAAACAGTACCCCTTTGCTCTCTCTGAGGCCCCGGGCTAAATTCCCAGTGCTGGAAAAAATAAAAATTAAAAAATTAAAAAAAGGAGAAGGACATGACAGCCCACTCCCAGAACTATCAGCCATTGAAAACCCTGTGAGCATTGATATGAGTTGGACACGACTCAATAGCACCTAACAACAACAACCCTCCATATTGATAGATATTATAAAGTCAATGAAAGCAAACCTGCTCTGCAATGTACTATTTCATGTTAGAATGAAACGAATGAATGAATCACATTTAAAACAAAATTCTGGTTACTATTCCTTATTTACTCTATGAACTTAGAATACACAGTATTCATGACTGTTTGCAAATGTGTGTACATGTTTTATTTGTATGCTGATGTACAAGGTGGCAAATCAGTGATGGCTATTTTAAGCATTACTTAAGTATTTTATAAAGGAAGCTACAATAAGCCTCAACTTTGAATCACATTTCCAGACAGATATCGGAATTTTAGGAACATTCCATGACATAATGCTTTATTTTCAGATACTATAGGTAAATTTTTCCCATGTGTAGAACTTTCATGGTCATTAAAGTACCATTTTGTAAAATGACTATTCCAGCACAATGAATGTTGTCCTAGAAACTCGAAAAAGTTTATTGTCCTTCTACAAAATGTTTTATTTTTTATTTACTGTAGGAAAAATGTCATAAACTGGATGAATTTAATGGGCTCACACTGAGTTTTAGTGGTGGAGCCTGAATTCTCAGGGCCTTAAAGGTGTAGCTCCCACATGACTGTGCTCAAGGTTCATATCCAGGAGGTGGTTAGTTTCTACAGTTTATTGAAGTGAAAGATGACATGGAAAAGGTGAGGTGCTCCTAAATATCTTCACAGTTGTGTTGTTAAAGTTAAACCAATAAATTCCCTTCAATCATGTGAACACAAATATTGAAAATGAAAATGTAGATGAAGGAAAGTTCAGTCCTATGTGGCTCTTTTACTTAAATTTTCTATACCATGAATAAAATAGAGCTTTATACAAATACTGGAAAAATTTTCATGGTACTGATTCTAATTCAGCTCTTAGAGTGGTCATCCTGTTTCATTGACCACTGTATGACTGAGTCTTCTATCAGTCATGCTGGATGCATTCATAAATGATTGCATAGAGATTTTCAACATAGAAATATGGTGCCAAACTCCTTTGAGTTATGTGGGGAAGAATGAAGCTAGAAGGAAGTAGGAAGGGGAACTCTCAAGTTTTGACAATGGAAATTAACCAAGTATATTGTGAAAGGCTAGTAAGTATGAGAGTGTAGGGTAGCGGTGACCTGTCTGCATGCCTTTGACACCTACATTGGTGTGGCCTGCAGTATACATCAGCTATGAAATTTTATTAAACTACTCTTCTGCATCATTTTTCAGTGTAGGTTTTATGAATCTTTAGAAGAGATGCGTTTGGACTTCGGGACATCTGTGAACCTTCTGAATTTGAATGGTAGATTTTTCTTACATGTTCATTTTGCCCTTTTGGGAGTCCATAGCAGTGACCAGATTCTCCAGGCAGTGAATGTAATGGATGTACAAGATGAGTTTGTTGGCCTGCACACAAATATTCAAGCTATTGTTTATTCTGGCAAATCCTATTGAGGAGTTTTAGCTAAAAGTCCATATTAAGTGCATTGAGAAAGAAGGTGTGGGGACAAACAGGCCTAGAAGGCTTTGATAGCCTCTAAAGCAGGGATTACATTGCTTCCTGGTTATCTGAGGCATGGGTGATGCTCATTAGGATAACAAGGCACAGTAGAATGTGTCTGTGTTTCTAAGCTGCAAAGGCTTCACACTGACAGATTACACATGAATATAGTTCACGTATAAGGACTTGGCAACCCACTCTTGAAACAATGCATCATTGAAAACCCTATGAATAGCAGACAAGCACTGACAATTGTGCAGGGCATGGTACAGTATCGTGGAGTGTTTTGTTCTGTTTTACACAGGGTTGCTATGAGTCAGAACCCACTCAACAGCACCTAACAGTAACAAAAACATTAACTATAGTGGTCATTTCTATGGAATGCTTCCTAGTCCAGAAAATGTTGTCTATAGGAACCCTTCAATGTATTACCAAAAAAAAACAATCTGTGAAAATGAAACATTAATCCATGTTTTTCCACTGTTTATGTTTCCATCTTTGTTGTCTCTCTGGCTTTTTCAATAAAATGAATTTTTGGGAACTTAAATTTATCTCTTAGTTCCTAAAAATACTTAAGTTGACCCATAGGGAGTCGATGCATTCAGCATTTATTCTTTATTAATTTGAAAAACATTTGAGGAATGTTAGCCATATGCCAGGAACTAAGTGTGTTTTAGGGAGTACAAAGATGAACCTAACACAATCTCGGTCTTTGTTGAGCTCACAGATTATTATTAGGAGAGACAGATATAAATTAAAAGAAATAATGGATGTCTACTGTTTTATGGGGCTGGGGTTTGGCTCAGTTGGTAGAGCACTGCTCTGCACTCTCTGAGGACCCAGGTTCAATCCCCAGTACTGCAAAAAACGGGAGAAGGTCATGGCAACCCATTCCCAAGCCAATCCGGAAAGAGTCAGCCACTGAAAACCCTGTAAGGGTCGCTATGAGTTAGACCCCGACTCTATGACACCTAACAACAACAACAACTGTTTTATAGACATGTCAATGTCTGTAATGTCAATCCTATATTCAAGATTACAATGTAACATTTCTGGAATGCCCATGTTATGTGGAGCCTGCTTATTTCAGTGATTTGCAACTATCGGGATTCATGAGATTACCTTAAAGTTTTTTAAATAGGCATTTGTCTGAAGCTGCATGCAGGTTTTATGAATCATTAATTCCAGATAGGGGGTCATGCTGTGGACACTTTGGAAACCTCTACTTCTGATGTGCCACAGTTTGCAATCCAATGAAGTTTTATGTAGTGTTCACCATTTGATAAGAAATATGTGTCAGCCACATCAGCATTGAGAAGTCAGCCCAGTTATTTTGAACCATCTATCCAGTTAGGACCTAGTATATGTTTTGTATGTTGTAATGTGTTAAATTCAGATATGGAGTGGTCTTTTGTTTGTGCAGGTTCTGAAGCTGAACTTTGTTTTTCAGAGCTGATTATATTGCCTGATTACTATAATCCTGTTTACTCCAGAGGGAAAATAAACTGTGTCAACTGTTAGAAAGTCATTAAAATATACCTTGAGGAATAGTTAATTCTTCCTAAAAACTCTGACACCTGTTGTCTTTTACAGCAATCCCAAGCCTACCTCATACATTTTCTTTATTTTTCTTCTTTCTTGTTCTTGGGAGATGATTTCCATGAAAATGAGATCTTTATTTCTTGAGAGTTCATCTGTTCCTGCTGCTCTGAGGGGGAAAAATGCTTAAAATTTAAGCTCTGTGAGTTGAATTAGAATGCTTTCTGGCATTTTCCACAAGGATCAGTAGCTTTTTCTGGTCTACCAGGAATTCAACCCTGCTGCTTACCAGCTGCCGTTGGGATGAAGGTTTGCTGATGTTCTTTTGTCATGGTCATGTCATTCTCAAGAGCAGCATTTCCAACTCAGGAGACTGCAGTCGAGGAAAAGACTCTTCTTTTACTTGTTACCCTCATCCTGTAATTAGTCAAAGCTTGAGTCTGACAACAGCTTTCCTCAGAGCATTAAATCTGAGATGATAGGCATAATACTTTATACACTAGAGCTTGTATGATAATTCTTTTTTATGTACCATTTCCCTTTATTTTATATTTCTTTGAAACCACAAAATAAGAGCTATGGCAAATAAGTGTAATATAATTTTTATAATTGGTCTCTATCCTAGGTTGACATTGCCGATTTACTCACTAATATGTCTTCTCTGTTAGCTTCTGTTTTCTTCTTGGATTCAGCATATAGTACTAATGGCTGAACACATTATGTATTATTTGCTTCAACTAACAATGTGATTGAAGGGAAGGGAACAAAGCTTTGCTTATGAAATATTGTGATTTATCTTCTTTGAATTTGAGTGGAACTGATGGCATATGAATTATTTTTTTTAAAACAAAGTCTTATGAGATTCTAGAAACTACATATAGAAAACTGTACTTTAAATAGAATTTTAAATACTAATGGTGTTATGGCACATAGAAAAAGATTGGAAAGTAATATACTCCTATCCTTAAAATCCTCTGAACAATTATTCTCTTGACCCATATAGAAGTTATGATAAAGTACTATAAAATCAGGCTTTCAGATTACTTTATGGATTTCCACTAATTACTTACAATAAATAACACAACAAAAATAAATTTTCTGCTTTGCAATTTTGTTTCTGATAAAATATACATTTCTCTAGTTCATGTATTAAGATACTGAGACAGAAGATGGAAAGCAGCTCATAAAAAAGCACCTGCTACTTTGAACCCCACCTCCAAGTTTGTGTCTTGCAACAGTTATTTCTTTATTACAGCTGAAACTGATGGTTATATTCACTAAAGATACTCTATTCTGCCTTCTTCCATTGGCCAGAACAACAATCAAGAGACAATCTTACTTATTTGTCTTCCAACTTCTTTCACATAGAGAGGATCACGTGAACCAGAACTGGGTGATATATGGAGAGAATTATTCAGGGGCTACTGGAAAAATTATTGCTTGGTACATGATCAAAGGATTATTAATGGAATACCATGTCTTCCTTTGTTGATTTGCACAGGTTTTGCATAAAGATGTAATTCTTGGAACTACTGCATGTGTTCTGCAATAATGAGAAGACATTATTAACTTTTTGAAAATGGACAGATATGAGGACTGGAAGATCCTGGTTATTTGATAGTATCATGGAGCTGCTGGATAAACCCTGCAACTACCTACCTCACTATTTTTGCTATGTGAACAAGAAATAGACATCTACTGAAGGTGTCATTTTTAGTTTGGTCTTGTATTCCCTTCAATCAAAAGTATCTTAACTGATAACTTGGCAAATGCTACAAGACTTACAAGGGAGGTTAGCTCTATATGGTTGCTATAGTTTGAATGCAATTTGTCCCCCATGCATTCAAGTGTTGAAGGCCCAGTCCTTAGTGCAGTGGGTTTGAATTAGTAGAAAAATTAGGATGTGAGGCTCAGTGGGAGGTTTTGAGATAATTGGGAACATTGTCCTCAGTAAAGGAGAAAGTACCTGTGCTTCGTATCTGACTTTGGTTAGTTCCTGTTAGAGTGAGCCATTACAAAATAGAAAGCCATGAATCTCTCTTTGGTTTCTGGCCTTGCCTCATGATATCTCTGTGAGGAATCCTGCCACTGTCACAACATCCACCATGAGGCCCTCACTGTGGCCAAGCAAAAACTGGTACCATGCTCTTGGACCTTCACACTGTGAGCTAAATAAATCTTTTCACCAAGGGCGAAAAATACAGTACCTAATATAGATGGGATGCCTACATCAATCCAACTTAAATAAGGGTAAATACTACATCAAGTGGTGGACTGGGATTTAGCTCAGTTGGTAGAGCAATGCTCTGCAGTCTCTGAGGTCCCAAGTTTAATTCCCAGCGCCACAAAATGGGAGAAGGACGTGGCAACCCACCCCCAAGGCAATCCCAAAACAGTCAACCACTGAAAACCCTATGAGGGTCGCTATGTGTCAGACCCGACTCGAAGGCACCTAACAACAATAGCAATAACAACTACATCAAGTGGTGGATATACTTGTCACTAGCAAATTCAGACTTTCATAACAGTAAAGGGAAAATGACAATTTATATACTTAATGGGAAATATCTACTGAGGCCCATGTGTTCTATTTGGAAACTAATTCAGCATTCAATAGTAATTTTCTTCTAGCTTATCTGAATGGAAAAAGGAAGAGGACAAGGGTTATATCATATAAATAACACAAGAAAGTGACATAATTGAGATTGAAAAAAGCTTTAATTTTGAAGTTTTGTGATTATAACAAGTTTAAAGTATACTGAATTTCAAATAAAAATACCATTTCTCAAATCATGATACCAGTAACAGGAGTTAGGAAATTAGGAATAGTACTTGACCAAAATAGAACTGGAAACCTACATAGCAATACATGCACGTGAAAATACAAGTTAATCTATGGGAACCAATGTAATTATATGTAGCTCTGTTGGCAGACAAGGGTAATTTGACACTAGACAGAATAATCCAGTAAACTCAGAAAAGAAGAATCTATAGAAACAGAATGAGTAGAACACAAGACTACATAAATGACAATGAAAAATGACCCTATGTAATAATGGCCTAGACTTCAGTGTTTTGAATATATGATTGGATGAACTAAAGGAAGAATGATTCCTCCAAGCCAGGCATGGTGATACACAGCTATAATCCCAGAGACTGGGGAAGCAGAGGCAGGAGGATAGCAAGTTTGAGACTAGAGGCATTCTGCATAATTTAGTGAGACTCTGTCTCAAAATTTTAAAAAAAATTACGGGCTGGAGGTGTGCAGCTCAGTGGTACAGCACTTGCAAAGCATGCAAGTGCAAGGCCCTGGGTTCAACACCCATTAGGTAAAAGAAAAACAAAAGAATGTTTTTCCCATTTTCCATATCTCAAAATTTGCTAAAGGCATCACTTCATCACTAGTCAGAGGTTGCTGAATGTGAGCTTTTCTAAAATTACTATTTGTTAGTATGTGTTTATATCTCTTCTCTCAAAGTAACAAAATGAGAATATCTAACTTTTAGTGCATAATTTGATCTAAATGCTTCATTTTATTAACCCATTTAATTCTCACAACCAATGAAATGGCTAATCTTATTTCCATTTTAAAGATGTGGTATTAGAGCTGAGCATGGTGGTACATACCTATAATCCCAGTGCTCAGGAAGCTGTGGCAGAAAGATCATAGTGAGTTCAAAGCCAGCCTGATATACATAGTCAGTTCTGGGTCAGCCTGGGTTCCGCAGTGAGATCCTGTTTCAATGAGCAAACAAACAAACAAATGGGGTATATGAATCACAGTAAGATCGAATAACTAAAGTGAACACAGCTTATAAATTTCAGACCCAGATAGCCTGACTCCAAGCCCTCTTAACCATAGTATCTCTCTAATGCCAGCTCTTCAGAGAGAGTAAAGAAAATGTGTATATATTGTCAGTTTCCCCCTCCCTACTTCCCAATTTCCTACCTCAGTGAAATGTGCATTGTGAACACTCAACTTGAATCCATGAATGAACAGATAAATTATTACTTGATCACATGTACTGATATAAAATTGCTTGCATAGGTTTTGGAGAAATCATGAATCATGTGATAGAAAACTTCTCCATGAACACTAGAATGTAAAAATATAAATCCCACCATATAGATAGTCAAAGGACATGGCAATCCACTCCCAAGGCAATCCCGAAAAAAAAAAAAAAAAAAAAAAAACCAATCTGCTATTAAAAACCCCATGAGGGTCGCTATGAGTCAGATACCAACTCGACAGCACCTAACAACAACAACAACTACAACAACAACAGAGTTCTCATAGTAGCTTTGTAAACCAGATGCTCATACAGTAATGGCAATTATCCAGTGTAAGAAGATCGATTGTTAAATTCCTTTTTTTTTAAAAAAACCAAGCCCACATCTATAACTGTGGAAATGAAGATTAGCAGTAGTAGTTAGGGTATAGTCTAAACTGCTATAAGGGAGATGCAAAAAACAGTGGCTTAAGCAATTTAGAAGTGTATTCTTCTCTCCTATAACAGAAAACAGGTGGGTACTCAAAAGCTGCTAAAGAGTCTTATCCTCAAAATATGTCTTCCACCCCCATGACCAATTCTTGCAATGACAGAATTAAGAGAGGGAGAAAGAACATTCTCATTCTCATTCTATGTAAGAACACAACTTGTGGGTAACAAACATTAATTATATTTCTGTCTCCCTAGCAGGACTAAGTCATGTCGTCACACTTAGTTGCAAGGAAAGGTGGGAACTATACGCTGTAAATAAGTGCCAAGGTCCCTTACAAAACTCAAAAGCACAATTCTTAAAGGAATGGAAAATACATTTTGAGGGACAGCAGCAATCTCTGATGCAGGAATTATTTACAGAACCTTAGCTGTTGACCTCTGTGCTGACTCACTCTTTGGGAAAATTTCACTGATTATATCTTTGCTTTTGGAACTGGCACTGGTTCCTCTTTAAAGCTTTGTCTTTAATGTTATGTCCCCCGGGGTCCCAGATGCAACCAAGTTGAACATTTATGTCTTTATTTTAAAGTTGAAATAAATTAATTGAAAAATGATTCTTAGACATGGTTAAAAATATGGGATTACTTGTAGATTTACAAGGAAAAACATAACTCTGCTGATGCACTGTGATATTCTCTAAGAAGACACCATATTTCATATCTTCTAGTATTGCAATCATATCTCAAAACACTTTAGTTATATCTATGTGCTTTGGTTTATTACTTTTAGACAGTATCTACTCAGTCTTGGTCTATGGCTATATTACCCTAGCATCAGATCCCTCCTGATCTTGGAAGCTAAGCAGGGTCAGCCTGGTTAAGTCCTTGGATAGGAGACTGTCTGGTACTACCAGGTACTTCAGGTTAGGGAGATGGACCTGGAAATCCACTCCAAAAACAATCTGCCATTGAAAACCCTATGAACAGCAGAAAAGTATTGGCAATAGTGCCAGACATGGCACAGTGTCAGAGTGTGTTTCATTCTGTTTTACATAGGGTCGCTATGAGTTGGATCCCACTCGACAGTACCTAACAATAACTCAGTCTTAGTTCACTGGCTAGTGATAGCATAGTTCCTACCCAATATAATTATATTAAAATTTCAGTTTCTTTATTCATGGTGTCTGCAATCTTAAATAATAGTAACATACTTACATATTCATTTCCTATTTGGTCAATTATAGACATATTTCTTGATTCTCTACTTTGAAGGTTAGGATATTAGCATTTCTGACATTTCTTTTGGCTTTCATCTTGCCTTTTAACCCCCACATTTGTCCTCTTTCTTCTTATATGTCAATCTTGATAATACCACATCATATTCATTAATCATAATTAACTATTTTATAATTTGTTATTCATTGTTTAATGTTGTATGATATATTATTATATATTATATATGATATATAATATATATTATTATATATACTATATTATTATATAGTATAAACTTCCTTATACATTTCTTATAAACATTTTAAAAATTCATAAATATATTTATATTATTATTACTCCTGCAGAGGAAATATGCTAGAGTTGGTTTTATCCTATTCTTCCCTTCCAGAGGAAACTATTAGAGAGGAAAACAGAAATGGGAGAAAGAATAAAAAATGAATAAACTATTTTGAGGTAAAATTAAATATTTATAGATTTCTGAAGCTTGGCCTGTTAGAAATTATTAGCACAGGGCTATTGTTATCAGATTATTAAAAGGAGATATTTTATGACTGGCAGGGCAAGTGATGCCCTCATACATTAAGACTTCACCTGTGAAATATGGACCAAAAATGTTCTAATGAGATCCAGAAGGGAACTGGAAAGCATTTTGTTTTTGGTCTTGGCCTTCTCCTTGTCACTCTTTTTCTCAGAGCTATTGATATTCTTTGAATTAATGCTACAGTTTGATACTAGGTAAAATAGCTGTTACGTGAATATGATTTGACAATTCAATGTTTTGTTTATTCCTATATATTTCTTACTGGTCACTACAGGAGCAAAAAATGTTTTGTGAATATATTTTCTTTTTTAGTGAAACTTTAAAAAAGCATTTCTAACTGCTTATGTTTTCGTACATTATTTGTCTTTATAATATCTTTGTTTCTCTAATGAACACCTTTTTAAGAATCTTGAATGGAAAATGCCTTTTCTGGGACCTTGCATATCTAAAGGCAGCTGTACTGACTTCTCATATTTGACTGGTCATCTTGCTGTGGTAGAATTCTAGTAAAAATACTTTCCTCTAAAATTATGCAGAAATATAACACGGTCTTTGACTTTGATGTTGAGAAATCTGAGGCCCCTTTGTGTTTTGGTTTAACAAAAGTGTGTAGCATGTTCCTTTAGTACCTTTTGCAAATGATTTCGTTTTAAAAAACACATTATTTCTATTAGCTCTTTCAAAAAGAGAATTAGATTTGTCAGTCAACTAAATTAAGTATGCCACTTTATCTCTCAGTATCTCAGTTTTCTTACCTAAGATTGGAACTAGAAACATCCTTAAGCTTCTTTCTACTTTGATAAATCATAGTAATAGTAACTACTATCTTTTCAATGGGTTTCTGTATCTATTTTTATTGTCCTAATTCTCCTTAGCAGATATCTGAATAGCAGATAAGGCTATTATTGCTGTTTCTATTTTATTGCTGAAGAACCTGAAGCACACAGACATTATATAACCCACTTAATGTAAAACAACTTTGTTTGGTTCAAAATGTAATTTTAAACATTACTTAAAAGATATTTAGTTCTTCCCTAACTTGCTAGCTATCTCTGCAAAGGGAAGCCACCTGGGAGATACTTTATAATCAAATCTCTCAACTGCAAACAGCAGAAGATCCTGTATTTTTTGTATCTCCAAACCTCAGTGCCCCCCCAGGACTAAGCCAGTGACCATTATTAGAACTTGTATCATCCCAGAAGACGGGGATGTGGTGTGGCAAGTCTGTATGGACAGCACAGCAAAGTTACACTGGTAGATGGATTATCCATCTTGAAGGTGTGGAATTCCAGTAGGAGGAGACTGTCCAACCTTGAATGTAAATATGAGTGGGGTCTCCTATGATCCAAGAACAAAATACTTGTGCAGAAAAATATGAGTTTCCAGCAGCACCACAGAGGGAGCCTTGCAGGCATTAGGACTCAAGAGGAGCCTAACCAAGAGTTCAAGTGCTGAGGGCTAGAAAGATTCCCACACAGCCAGTGGGGAGCAATTTCAGGGTAGCTTCTAGAGAGGATATTAAGCCACAGGGAAGATGGACTGAGCTCACCGTAAACAGTCCTCTCTGGTCTAGCCTGTTTGGATTGCAGAGACTAGCAGGTGTCATCCCAACCGCAGAGTAAACTACAAAGGACAATATATGGGGGAGGGGATAAAAATCCACACTCATCTCAGCATGGAAGAAATATTGATTGGTGTACTATTTTTCTGTGTTTTGCATTGTGTGTGTGTGTGTGTGTGTGTGTGTATGGTTCCAGGAGGTTAAACCCAGGGCCTTGAACATTCTTTTAAAGTGCTCCTATAACTGAGCTGCACTCCCAGACCCCATCTTCTTAAATTTTTATCTTGATACAGGGTCTCACTGAATGATGCAGGTTGCCTCTTGCCTTGGACTTGTGCCTCCTGTTTCTACCTCCAATTCCCTGGGATTGTAGGCGTGTGCCGTTGTGTCTGACTTTGTTTTTTCACACTCCTAAATTGAATAATATTTATTTAGTTATTTATTCATTCCTTCATTTATTCATTAATTTAGTTTTTTGATTTTGCTCTGGTTTTATGTTTGGTTTTATGATTTGTCTTTCTCTTATTTGTTTCATTGTGATCTCCCACACTATGACCTCTTGTACCTTCTTCCCATATATTTTTCTTCTCCTTCTTATATTACTTCCTTTGTTTTATGTCCTTTCTCCATTTTTCCTTATTTTTCACTTCTTAATTATTAATAACTTTTCCTTCAGTAATTTTAAACTCCTAGGTAATCCTAGTGATATCCTCACTCCTTTTTTTATAACTTTCTTTAGGAGTATGTGAAGTACCTCATTTCTTTTTCCTATTGTTAATATTTAGTTTGTTTACAAATCATTGTTTTTGTGTGTCTTCTTTATCCCCTATAAACAATTGCGGGGATCACAAATCCAAGAAAAGTCTACCCACAAGGAAGATACACACAAAATTTTAAAAAATAACAAAACAAAATTGAGTGGGGATTAAGAATCCCTGAAAGGCACATCCATTACAATGGGTTCACAGATCACAACACAGAGCCACAAGAAACATGAAAATAGAAGCCTATCTGACTCCGTCATCCAAAGCTCGTTACTCCCCAATAACCACAACTAAAGATGCTGAAGTGGTGGAAATGCCAAAGAATTCAAAATCTTACTTTTAAAATGATCAGTGGCCTCAAACAGGACTCAAACAAGCAGGTCAATGAAGGAAGTCAATTCAGGACCTAGACAATAAACTCACTAAAATGGATGAAAAATTCATCAAGGCAATTCAGATTCAGAAAAATACCAAACAGGAATGTTGGAAATGAAATATCTAGTAAAAGAATTTAAAAACACCATGGAAATCACCATTAAATCAAACAGAAGAAAAAATATTAGGGATTGATGACAGGGTTGAGGAAATATTACATTCAGACAGAATAAAGGACCCCATGAGCACAATATTCAAAATCTCTGTGACATGATTAAGAGTTGAAATCTAAGAATCTATGGGATAAAAAAGTAGCTGTGATACAAACTAAAGGGATAGATTACATATTCAGTGAAATTATGGCAGAAAACTTCCCACATGTAGAGAAAATATGGAAGCACAAGTACTGGTGTTATCCAGAACCCAGAGGCATGACCAGAAAGAACCTTTCTATATCACATTATAGTTAAAAACCTAAGACTACTGAACAAAGAAACAATATTAAATGTTGTAAGAGAAAAATGTCAAATTACTTACAAGGCAAACTCATAAGAATAACATGAAACTTCTCAATATAAACCCTGGGAGCCAGAAAAGTCATAAGAGTAGATGACTACCAAACAAAATTACTATATACAGCAAAGTCATCTTTCGAAACAAATGGAGAAATAAAGATCTTCCATGACAAGGAAAAAGTTAAACAACTTATGACACTGGGCCAGCATTGCAGAAGATACTTAAAGGAATTCTACACACAGGAGAGGAAGAAAGACAATTATTAACATGAGAGCTCAGGAAAGAATAAACTTCATGAGAGGACTAGATGGACCAATGGGAAGAAACAAATATGTCCAACCTGGTAACCCAGTAAGCTTCTAAGAAGAATAACAGAAAAAGAAAGAACAAATGGTATTCCATACAAGCAGGAAAACAATCAACAAAATTATGGCTATCCAAAAATACCTCTCAATAATAATCCCAACTATAAATACTCCCAACTCTTCAATTAAAAGGTGCAGACTAGATGATTGAATCAAAACAAGTTCCAACTCTGTTGTCTGCAAGAGACAGGCTTTATTAACAAAGACACATAGAAACTGAATGGGAAAAGATATAAAATGATATGCCAAGCAAGTATAAGCCAAAAATAATCAGGAACAGTCTTACTTACATCTCAAAAATTAGTCTAGAAGCCAAAATTAATCAGAAAAAAAAGAAAGTCACTACATATTAATAAAGGAAACAACACAGTAAGATATAATGATAGTAAATATGTATGAACCAAACTTTTGTGCACCAATTTCATAAAACCAATACTATTGGACTTACAGGGATAGACCAGCCCAGATATAATAATAGTGAGTAACTTCAATAGCCTATACTCATCAATAAGAAAACACCTAGGCAAAAAAAAAAATCAACAAACAAACTTTAGAACTAAACTATAATATATGTTAAAGGGACCTAACAGACATCTACAGAATATTCCATCCAAAAACTGTAGAGTACACATTCTTCTCAGCAGAAAATAGAATTTTTTCCAAAATAGATTATATTTTAGGTCATATAGCAAGTCTTAACAAATACAAAGCAATCAAAATAGTCTCTTATTTCTTGTCAGATCATAAAGATATGAAACTAAAAGTCATTAACAAGAGAAACTACACAAACTACACAAACACATGGAGATTAGACAGTACATACTTGAGTGATCAGTGGGTCACTGAAGAAATCAGGAAGGAAACAAAAAATCTTTGAATCAAATGTAAATGATAACACAGTTTACCAGAACTATTTGGATAGAGCAAGGCAATATTTTTATTTTATTTTATTCCATTTTGGTGCTGGGGTTTGAACCCAGGGCCTCTCAATCACATGCTTTGCAAGTGCTATAGTACTGAGCTGCATCCCCTTCCCATTTTTTATTTTCTGAGACAGGGTCTTGCTAAATTAAGCAGACTACCTCTGGTCTCAAACTTGCAAACCTCCTGCCTCTGCCTCCCAAGTCACCAGGATTACAGGCATGCACCACCACACCTGGCTACAGGAGGCAGTTCTAAGAGGGAAATATGTAGCTATGAGTGCCTACATTAACAATTAGAACAGAATGTAAATAAAAGAAAAAAAATGTTGTACCTCATGTCAGAAAAAGAAAAACAAGCTAAACTCTATACTGGAATATAGAAAATAAGAAGTAAAAGTCAGGGCAGAAATTAATGAAAGAGATACTAAAGAATAATACAGGGTATTAATGTTTCAAAGAGATTATTCTTTGCAAAGATAAATAAGATGAGCAAATCCTTAGCCAAATTAAAAAAGAGAAAGAAAGAACAACATTAATAAAATTAGAAATGTAAAAGGGCATGCTACAACAGATACCAATGAAATTCAGTGGATCATTAAGGTATACTTTAAAAATTTGTATTCCAAGAACTGGAAAATCTATAGAAAATGAACAAATTTCTAGGCACATATGATCAAGCAAAACTAAGAGAGAAGATGCAAGTAACAACAAATTATTAACAGTAATTAAATTAAAGCAGTAATAAAAAGTCTCCCACCTAAGTAAAGCCAAGATGGAGTGCCTGCTGAATTCTACTAGACCTTTATAGAAGAACAAAGTGCTCATCAAAACTTGCCATAAAATAGGAAGGGAAGAATTGCTGTCAGAATTATTCTATGAAGCTGATGTTACTCTAATACCACAACTAGATAGGAAAAAAAGAAAAACAACAAAAGAAAGAAATTTCTCTGATAAACATAGATGCAAAATTCTCAACAAAATACAAACCAAATTCTACAACACATCTAAAAGTTATATACCATGATCAGGTTGATTTCATTCCAGGGATGCCAGAATGGTTCAATGTACCCAAGTTTATGAAAGTAATGCAGGACATAAGTTGATTCAGGAACAGAAATTACATAATCATCTCAATACATGCAGAAAAGGCCTTTGACACAATATCCTCTTTAAAAAAAAACCATGAAGAAACTAGGAATAGAGAGCACATACTTCATTACAATATGGTCTATAAATGACTGAATAATAGCCAACATTATCCTAAATAGAGAAAAATTGAAATTTTTTCCTTAAAAGGCAGAAATGAGACAGTGTTGTACACGCACTCCACTCTTACTTAATATAGTACTGGAATTTTTATCCAAAGAAATAGGTAAAGGAAAAAAATAAGTGGGATACAAATGGAGATGGAAAAAATCAAGTTATTTATGCAGACAATATAATTCTATAATTCAAAGATCCAAAAACTCCACCAGAAAACTTTTGGACCTGGTAAACACATTAAGCAATGTAGTAGGATGCAAAGTCAACATATAAACATCAGTAGCATTTCTATAGACAAATAGATGCTGTGAAAGGATTCAGGAAAAGTATCCTATTCACAATAGTCTCAAAAAATTCCTAGAAATAAACTTTAAAAAAAATCCCTTTTATTTAGAAATGTTGGTGGAGTACAGAGTAATAAGGCTTTTGCCATTTCCATTATGCAACTCATATTGTTTTTGGTTACAAGTTCATCAATTTACACATTTCACAGAATCTTTTGATTAATATATAGTAAAAGAAATAATATGCATTTATGGGTTATATTCCCTTCTCCCCATGTATTTATACTATTGCCTCATCTATTTTGAGATTATCCTCTCCCTCTTTATCCTTCCACATTATGTTTCCTCCTATTGCTCCCTTCATCAACCTTTGCCTAAAAATAAAGTTAGTCAAAGAACTGAAAGACTTCTAAAATGAAAACTTTAAAACCCTGAAGAAACTGATTGAAGAAGATGGTAGAAGATGGAAAGACATCCCATGCTCATAGATTGGCAGAATTAATATTGTATGAATGGTTGTACTTCTGAAAATCATCCACAGGTCCAAAGAAATTCTCATCAAAATTCCAGTGACATTCTTCACAGATGAAAAATGGTCCTTTAAAATTTGTGTAGAACCACAAAAATCTTTCTCTTTTGTTTGTTTGTTTTTGTGGTACTGGAGGTTGAACCTAGGGCCTCGTGCTTGAATGCTTTGCAAGTGCTGTACCACTGAGCTGCCCCCCCACGCCCCCCTTTTTTTTAAATTTTGAGACAGGGCCTTGCTGACTTACACAGACTGCCTCTGGTCTCGAACTTGTGATCCTCTTGCCTCTGCCTTCTGAACTGCTGGGATTACAGGCATGTGCCACTGTGCCCAGCTCTCCACAAAAGATCTTGAATTGCTAAAGCAACCCTGAACAAGAAGATCAATGATGGAGGTTTCACAATATCTGATTTCAAATTATGCTATAGAGCCATAGTAAACAAATGAACAAAAAAGGGTGTTACTCGCACAAAAACAGACATACAGACAAATGTAATAGAGGGGAAAACCCACAAATAAACCCACATAGCTATAGAAATCTGATTTTTTGACAAAGGTGCCAAAAACATAACATTGGAGAAAAGATAGTCTTTCAAATGGTGCTGGAAAAACTGAATATCCATATGAACCTAGATCCCTATTTCTTACCCTGTGCAAAAAAAGAATCAACCAAAGATAGATAAAGATCTTAATATAAGTCCTGAAACTTTGAAATTACTGGAAGAAAACATAGGAAAAACACTTCAAGTTATAGGCATAGCCAAGGATCTTCAGAAGAGGACTCCAATAGTTCAAGAAGTAATAGCAAGAATTGATAAATAGGATTGTACAAAATTTAAAAGCTTCTACACAATAAAAGAAACAATTATCAGAATGAAAAGGTAGTTTGCAGGATGGAAGGAAATCTTTGCTAGCTATTGTTGTGATATGGAATTAAGATACAGAATATATAAAAACTAAAGGTAAACAAATACCCAAACTCCTCAAATAATTCAATATACAATTATTATTCAGTCATGAAGAAGAACAAATTTATTTGATTTAAAAATGGGTCAAACTGGAAATCATCATGTTATGCAAAACAATTCAGACTAAGAAATACAATAACACATATTTTCTCTCATATATGGAATATGGTCTTAAAATAAGAATTGAAAGCAAAGGAGGGACTAATTGGGAAGAGGAGGTGGGCTAATAGGATGGGAAATGGAAATAGGAAAGAGTAGTTGAGGGATGAATAAGATCAAAGTACTTGATATACTTGCATGAGAATGTCATAATGAAACTCATTATTTTGTACTATAAATATATACTAATTTAAAAAAGATATTGAAAACACAACTTTGTTTAAAATGAAGTGCCCTGTTTTAAAATTTTATTGAAAGTATTTTTTTAAGAAGATAGATATCTAAGGAGCTTTTTTCTCATATTATAAAATAATCACTGTTAGTCATGGTGGTGTATGTCTATTATCCGACTACTCAGGAGGCTGAGGCAGGAGGACTATCTGAATTCAGGAGTTTAAGGCCAGCATAATGAGATTGCACTTTAGAAAAATAAAACAAAATGAAACCCAATACCCCCTCTCTTTGTCCATTGAATATATTTTTTCTAAATTTTAAGACATTAGTAGATTTTTGAGGATGAAACATGTGGTTAAAATATGCAAATATAAGTCCCATCAATGAGGATCATAGTTTAGCAGTGCTCCAGAGTAAAATAAATAAGAGGTTTTGACAAGATTTTGGGAAAAAGGAAGGATTAACATTTTAAATCTTTGGCACATTGTGATAGATTTTAACATTATACTTAGATTTCTGCTGTAATGATTTAATCTCCTGGAACACTGACATTGAAAATATGTTTGTTTTTGTTTACTTATCTTAGGTATGGGGCTGAGGTTTGGCTTAGTTGGTAGGCTACAGCTTCACACTCTCTGAGGACCTGAGCTCCATGCCCAGAACCTCAAAAAAGGGAGAAGGATGTGGCAATCCACGCCCGAAGCAATCCCAATATCGGTCATTGAAAACCATATGAGGGTCGCTTTAAGTAGGACCCAACTATACAGCATCTAACAACAATAAAATATCTTAGGTATAGCATAGCTGTTGTTGTTGTTAGAGTCATGTTCCACTCATAGAGACACTATGTACAAAAGAATGAAACACTCCCCAACACTGTGCCATGCCTGGTACCATGACTGCCACTGTTGTCAGCACTTCTTTGCTACTCATAGGGTTTTCAATGGCAGATTGTTTCTGGAGTGTATTGCCAGGTCCTTTTCCCTAGCATGCGGCACCTGGTATTACCAGGTGGTCTCCCATCCAAGGACTTAACCAGGCTAACCCTGCTTAGCTTCCAAGATCAGGCAGGATTGGATGCCAGGGTGCTATGGCTCCAGATATAGCATAGCTACAAAAATTAGTTCTTAGCATAGAAAAGAGATTATAGCAAAGAAATGAACAAACTGGTTTTTAAAAATTGAGATAACAGATTGCAATAAGTATTAAGCATTGAAGAAAGCTTAATTAAACTTAACCCTCCTGTGTGTTTACAGGCATAAGTAAACAAGTCTACACAGACAGAGAATGTGACTATTACTTTATCCCACACACACCTTTTTTTGTGGTCCTGGGGATTCAACTCAGAGCCCTTGGCATGCTAAACAAGAGTTCTACCACTGAGCTACATCCTCAGCCTATCTCCTTCCTTTTGATAATGTATTTTCCTTATTATCATTGTAATTCATGTATATTTTAGAAAATTTGAAGCTACAAAAATATATAAATAAGAAAAAGTAATATATGATGCAGAAATATTGTTAATATTTGCCATATTTATTTTAATCTTCCTTTCTATGTAAGTCTAGAGACTCTAACTCATATATGATCTACACACCGGTTAAAACTATAGCTGATGTCAGAATCCATACATTATCCTTTCAGAACTCTGGAGAAAGACTGCTGTGTTACACCAGAGAGGGCTTTTTGTGCTTATGAGCTACACATCAGGGCAATAGTTCTCAGCTTTGCCTATGATAGGCACCACCTTGCAAAATTGTTCATAATATCACTTCCTAGTTTACTTCTGTGATGTGAATAACAGAAACCTTATTTTAAGAAGCTTCTCAGGTAATTCTTATCAGGAATTATTGGAAAGTAATGTTTTAAGAGATATTGAATCTGGACACTAAGGTGTACACCTATAATCCCAGTGATTTAGGAGGTTGAAGGAGGAGAATCTGGAGTCTGAGGCCAGAGACAGCCTAGGTAACTCAGCGAGACCCTATCTCAAAAAAATAAAAAAGGATGCTGGGCGCGATAGCTTGGGAGGCAGAGGCAGGAGGATCGTAAGTTCGAGACTAGAGGTACTCTGTGTAATTTAGTGGGACCCTATCTCAAAAAGTAAAAAAAAAAAAAAAAAAAAAAAAAAAAAAAAAAAAAAAAAAAAAAAAAAAAAAAAAAAAAAAAAAAAAAGGGCTGGCAGCTCAGTGGTCCAGCACTTGCAAAGCATGCAAGTGCAAGGCCCTGGATTCAACCCCCAGTACTGCAAAAAATAAAAAATAAATAAAAATAAAAAATAAAAAAGGGAGGCTGAGGGTGCAGCTCAGTGGTAGAGTATTTGCCTAGCATGCATGAGTCCATGATATCAGCAAACAAAAGTGGAAAGAAAAAAGAAGGCAGAGAGTGGGCAGGGGGAGAAAAATGCAAATATTTTAGGATTGACTAAAATTAGGTTCTTTCCTTTTCATAATATAAGAAATAAAGATGTTCAGGAGACTAATTGGAAAGAGCTTCCTATTAGTCTGGAGGTCAGGGAGGCACATTTATTTAACTAAAAATGATTGTTGCATATTTAAAATAATTGAAATATCAGAGATGATTTGATAATAAAATGGAGATTTGGAGATGATGATGTAACTTCTCCTATAGCTTTTTAAAAATTTAATATCTATCTAACAGTTTCAATGCCTCATCATGTAAGAGGTGTCTTACAGGAGGGTATTCACAAGGCTAAACTTCTGTCTATTAGGAAAAGTAGAATATTCTTATTTCCATGACTTTCCTTAAGTTGAATTATTACAAACACAATGGGGATTATGAATTTTAAAGTGTTATCTATGTGATAAGGAGAAAAAAATAATACTATGCTGTAAACTACAACATTTCTGTAATTCAGATGTTCTTTCTACACAGAGAAAATCAATATTGCTCCAGGAAAGGTTTTATATGATATAGGATTAGCCTCAGTAGCTCAAGGTGAGAATTTTTTGGAGATTCAATATTTGAAAGAAATAGTATATCATGATGAAATAATCCAAAAATTCAAAAGGTGGAACAATAAGTAGAAAAACTGTTTGGGGCTCTTATGATTTAATACAATTTAAAAAAAGAAAAAGGAAAACTATTCTAGACTATGAGACCAAACAGATATAATCAAATACAGTGTGCAGCCCTAGGTTGGATTCTGATCAAAACAAACATTATAAAAGATAATTTGGGAAGAATTGGAGATGTTTGAATATGTACAAAATATTAAATTTCATTATAAAACTATTATTAAATTTCTTAGGTCATAGTAGCATTATGCTTTTGGTTCTTATTTTTAGAAGATATGTGGTGAAGGATTGAAGAGGAGTGTCATGGTGTTGCAGCTTCCAACATGTAAATTGATCATGTAAATTGATCACGTAGGAAGAGGAAAAGAAAATATGGTAGAAAATTTCTATCAGCTATATTACTTAGGGGCTAGGGTTTAGCTCAGTTGGTGGAATGCTGCGCTGCAGTCTCTGAGGTCCTGAGTTCAATTCCCAGCACCGCAAAAATGGGAGAAGGGCCTGGCAATCCACTCCCAAGGCAATCCTGAAACAGTCAGCCATTGAAAACCCTATGAGGGTCCCTATGAGTCAGATACCAACTCAACAGCGCCTAACAACAACAACAACATATTATTTACTATTAAAAGTAACATGTCCTTTTGGAAATATGCCTGATTCTAGGTCTGAGGAAGAAATATAGAAGGTGAGCCTTAAAGTTGTCTTATGGCAGGTGTCAAAAAAGGTATCAAAGATTATCAGATTTTACAAAAAGACTCAGAAGGCAATATGAAAAATTTTCATCATTTAACATGGGACAATTTGAGTTTTGAAAAGGATAATTTCCTAAGTATGTTGTTGCTAAGTGCCATCTAGTCAGGTCCAACTCATAGTGACCTTCATAGGATTTCCTTTTCTTTTATTTATTTATTTATTTATTTTTTTGCGGTACTGGGGGTTGAACCCAGGGCCTCATGCTTGCATGTTCTACATGTGCTGGACCACTGAGCTGCACCCTCAGCCCATTTTTTTAATTGGAAATTTTTAATATACACCTTAATGTGGTTCATTCTGACATGCTTTTCATTGTGACATTTCCATTTTTGCATTTTGTTGTACATTATTCATATAGGTTCCCCCTTACCCTTTTGTATGCTTCCTCCCCATCCCACCATCAAAAGCAACATTTACTTGTCTTTTTATGGTTATATTTTTCTATATATCCTTGGGTTCCAGTTCTGTTGAAGATAGAGATTTTTCCTGCAGTGAACTTTCTTTTTACCTTGTCAGAACTATTACATGCCTTTTCTAGACCATCTATAATAACACCATCCTTAGCTTTTTTATTTCCTTTTATTATGATCCAACCTTTGTATAGGACTTTTCCCTTTTTATAATTTTGATTCAGCTCCCACATATGAATGAGAACATGTGGTGTTTCTCTTTCTGAGCTTGTGTTCTTTCACTTAAAATAATTTTGTCCAATTCCATCCATTTTGCTGCGAATGACCTTATTTCTTTCTTGCTTGCTTGCTTTTCTTTTCTTTTTCTTTTTCTTTTTTTTTTTTTTTTTTTTTTTTTTTTTCTTTTTTTTTTTTTTTTTTTTTTTTTTTTTTTTTTTTTTTTTTTTTGATTCCTCAGCCCATTTTTTTACTTTTTGAGACAGGGTCTTGCTAAGTTATGCAGACTGCCTCTGGTCTCAAAACTTGTTATCCTCATGCCTCCACCTTCCTAGCTGCAGGGATAAAGGCGTGTGCTACTGCACCTGGCTCCTCATAGGGGTTTCAATGGCTGATTGCTTAGGGATTGTTTTGGAAGTGGATTGTCACATTGTTCTCCCATTTTTGTAGTGCTGTGGATTGAATCTGGGTCCTTAGAAAGTATGGAGAAGCCCTCTACAACTGAACTAAACCCCAGCCACTTCCTAAGTAAGAGAGTATAAAATATGTTTATTCCATGACTTCTTAGTGATACATTGAGGAAAAAAAAGGTAACTCCTGGAGGATGGAGTATTTTGAAATTGGTAAACAAAGGTAAGAACTGAGTATTTATTTTGACTTATCTGTAAAGCTGTAATAATGGGTTAGTAAATAATAAATGAATGGATATTTCTCTTTATAGAAGTAAGTTCACTACAAGATGAGACTATAAGGTAAAATTAGCCCTTAACAGACGTTGTCAAATTTAGTAACAGATATGAGTTAGTGGGGTCATCAAAGACTGCAAAACAAACATACTTTATTATTTAATATATGTTTTTATTCTACTCATCCTAGACTGGTTTTTATCTGAGAATGTCATTTAATAGTAAGCTTATCCAGTGATTCTGGTCATGTTGTTTGATGTGGTCCCTAAGCCTGAGACTGCTGCATCGATTGCAACACTAAAGGGCACACTTATCCTGGAACCAGTCTGTGCCATGTGGTATCAGGCTGAAATTTCATGGTTCCTGAAGCGGGTTCAGTGCTGAGGTGTGATCCAAGCATGTAACCACTGACATCTGCCTGCCACTGAGCCTATGACTGCTGAATTTCAGTGATGGGTGATTTATGCTGGAGGTTCAGTGTGCCTTGCTATGAGTTTCTGCCTAGTCCCAGGACAGGTCTGGATGTTCTGTGCATAGATAGTTTCCTAGAGTCAAGGGTGATGCGGGTTTTTCTTTTTTTTTATTAGAAATCTTTAATGTACATCATAATGTGATTCATTTTGACATGCTTTTCATTGTGACAATTTTCATATATGCAATTTGATAAACATTATTCATATAGGTAACCCTCTCCCTCCCCTATGCTTTCCCTTCCCCCCTTCCCATCTAAGTTTCCCATCCAAGTCTTCTCTATCTTTTACTTAGTAGTATTTTTCTATATGTCCTTGGGTTCCAGTTCTGTTTAAGATAGAAACTTTTCCTGTAGTAGTCTTTCTTTATACCTTGTTAGAACAATTACATGTGATTTCTAGTCCATTTATATTGACATCATTCTTATCTTCCCTCCCCCCTTTTATTATGATCTGACTTTGAGTAGGATTTTTTCCTTCTTGTAATTTTGAATCAGCTCCCTCATATGAGTGAGAACATGTGTTGTTTCTCTTTCTGAGCTCATGTTCGTTCACTTAAAATAATTTTCTCTAATTCCATCCATTTTAATGCGAATGACCCTATTTCATTTTTCTTGATTGCTGAATAGTATTCCATTGTGTATATATACCATAGTTTTTTTTTACCCATTCTTCTGTTGAAGGGCACTTTGGTTGATTCCATATCTTTGCTATTGTGAAAAGCGCTGCATTGAACATGGAGATGCAGGTGTCTCTGTGGTATGATGACCCATCTCCCTTTGGGTAAATTCCCAATAGTGCTATAGCTGGGTCATATGGTAGTTCTATTTTTAGTTTTTTGAGGTATCTCCATATTGATTCTACAGTGGTTGCACCAATTTACAGCTCCACCAACAATGTAAAAGTGTTCCCTTTTCCCCGCAACCTTACCAGCATTTGTTGTTGTTTGTTTTATTGATCTTGGCCATTCTTACTGGTGTAAGGTGAAATCTCAGCGTTGCTTTGATTTGCATTTCCCTAATGGCTAGGGATGTTGAGCACTTTTTCATGTGTTTCATGGCTTTATGGACCTCTTCATTTGAGAACTGTCTACTCAGTTCCTTTGCCCATTTGTGTATTGGGTTGTTTGGTTTTTAGTTTTTTTTTTTCTTGAGTTCTTTATAAAT